>CM038144.1:199727726-199891049 GCA_021437245.1 Aegilops speltoides | reverse complement strand
GCCACACTCATCCATTTCTCCCTTCGCCTTTGTCTTCTGTTCTTCTTGCCGCCATGGAAGGAGAATCCCGGCTCTTCGACGGTGGCGGCGCTGGTTGCTTCTAGGCAGCGCACCATTCCCCATCCTACTCCCGTGGCGGCGGGCCGCCACGAGAGGGAGAGGGAGGGCATGCGGATCGAGGCGGGGCGTGGCGGCGGTCGAGGGAGAGGCGGTCGGTGAGGCCTCCCGTCTCCTCCGGCGTCTCGACCACGGCGCGGTCCACACCGGAGATGACCCACAGGAGTTCTTCATCAAGCTTCGCCGGGCGCCTCGTCGTCGCCTTCGGTTGCGGCCCGTTCGCGGGCGCAATGGGGCGGATCCGCCCGGCGTGATGGAGCTACGCATGAGGGCTGCGGGATCAGCGGCACTCGGGTGAGTGTCGTGTCCCCAGCCCGGCGTGATGTTCTTCGACCGAGGTGGAAGGCGTTCGCCGGATCCATAGCTTGCGGCGGGGTTCACCCTCCATTTCAAGTTCTTGGATGGTGACCTCCTGCGCCGTCAAGGTCTTCGGCGACTATGGAACCCGGGTGCGCTGCTGTGTGGACAGCTCCTCGGATAGCGAAGGCTCCTCCTCGAGCGAAAGTGACGAGGAGGAGGGCGACAGCGGCGACGAGGGGGATGGCGGGCCCGACTAGGCGTCGGACACCGCTGCCTCGCGCGCCACCGGCAACCCCATCTTCTGGGTTGCCGGTCTCCTGAACTCCCCGGGGCCGTCTCCTTGGGCGGTTGGCGTAGAGGCAGCAGAAGAGGAAGAGGGGGAGTGGCGGCAACGCCGTTACGTCGCAGCACGAGAGCGAGTAGCCCTCGAGGCGTCTTGGCGTCCCACTACCCGTCTTCAAGCTCGCCTCCGACGCCTCGTCTCCGCCAAGCTCTGGCGGCCCAGGGGTGTTCTCTTGGGGTCTTCGGCGCCCGTG
Source organism: Aegilops speltoides (assembly GCA_021437245.1). Lineage (NCBI taxonomy): Eukaryota > Viridiplantae > Streptophyta > Magnoliopsida > Poales > Poaceae > Aegilops > Aegilops speltoides. The sequence goes on along the minus strand of CM038144.1, from coordinate 199,890,096 downwards.
GCTCTCCGTGGCCTTGAGGGACTTGTCGCTGGCTCCGGGCATCGTTCCCCATGCCCGTCACCTTGCTGCCTCTGCGGCACGGCGGCGTCACCGCCACGCTCTCCTAAGCGCTCCTTCGCCCTTCCCGACAAGCTCCTCTTGCAGGGTCTCCTCTCCCGCAAGCTTATCTTGCGGGGCTCCTGACCTACCTCCTGAACTCTGAGCAGAGAAAGCAGGAGAGGGATCACGGCACCTTATCTTTTCAAATTGTAAGCCCTCGGGCATTTAGCTGCATTTAAGAACTTGTAATCCTCTCTATCATGTTTTTCATCCTCTATGGACTTGTACTAAATTGGATGTTTTTAATGAAAAGAGGGAATGCTTGCGGACTGAGTCATTACTTGACTGCGTGCCTTGTGTGTTCTTACGCTATCGGGGAGCTTGCAGGCGAACACGCTTAGCGACCATCATGGACAGCCCGCTGGTGGTGTCACTTCCGGCAAGCAACCTTGTCGGGCGATTCTGACGTCTACCTTCTGAGCAGGCTCGGAAGCAAGATAGAGTGCAGCGGCACACTTGGGTTTGTTGGCGGACTCGGAAACAAACCAAATGCATAGCGGGCCACGACTTCGGTTCCTCCACGTCTGGTTTTTACAAGACACGATCGTTCAAAGACGCATCCGCATCTCCCGGTCCATGAGAGGATGCATGATGAGGATGAAAAACTTATCTGAAATCGCAGCCCCGGCGACACTAGCTTGCGGAGACGAATCTCGATGCTCGCAGCCCCGGCGAGGCTGGCTCGCGAAGAAGAACCTTGGCATCCGCAGCCCGGCGACCACGACTCGCGGGCCCTAAGCGCTGGTGCGATCTTTTGTTCCTACTTGTTGCTGCAATTTTAGCCATGAAAATAGTTGAGGTAGATATGCAATTGCTCAGCGCACATGTATGTGCATGTGTATATAAATCTTGGCTAAGCAATATGATGCGGGCTTTGTCCTTCAGTATGTTTGTACTCTGCGCTCTTGGGGAGCTTGCCGGGCGAACACGCTTGCCAGCAGACAGCCCGCTGGTGGTGTCGCTTCCGGCAAGCAACCTTGTCGGGCCAATTCGCGGCGCTTAACTTGCTGGCGTGGCTCGGAAGCAAGATAAGGGTGCTGCAGCACACTTGTGTTTGTTGAGCGGACTCGGAAACAAAACAAGCACGCAATTAGGCCACGACTTGGCTCCTCTTGCGCCCAAGTCTCTCATCTGGACGACATTTCACGGCATGACTCGCCACGTTATATCCTCTGCCCTACATCCTTTGTGTGCTTTCACCCTATGCTTCTAGGTAACTTGCGGTGCTCAACACGCTTGCTGAGTGCGGAGCGTCGGCAACCCGCTTGGCTGGTGTCGCCTCGGCAAGCAACCTTGCCGTGTCGGCGCGGCGCGCTTAACTTGCCGAGCAGGCTCGAAAGCGAAGCGAGCCTTGGCTGGTCGCAGTTCACTCTTAACTTCGTTGGCGTGTTGAAGCGAAGTAAGGGTGCGACCATCCACAAGCAGGCTCCTCCGCGCACAGGTTTAGCGTACAAAGGGCGAATCTTGGCGAGGGTATAACATATAAAAGTATGAAATTAAAAGAGTGCTCTGCACGAAGGCTCGGCGACTTAGCTTTTCTTTTTCTTTGCGCTTGCTGGTGCAGCTCAATGGTGTGTCCATGGCGGCGGCGCTGGCACTCGGGAGGCGCGTTTGCGGGACGAACACCAAAGCTGTCCTCACCGGCTTCTTTGCGCTCCGAGGAAATGCGCTTGTCGGATGGAGCACGAGCCGTCCTTGCCGGACTTAGAGCTCGATGGCGCGTCTTTCGGCGACATCGTAGCACTCGAGGATAAGCGCTTGCGGGGCGAGGGAGGCGGGCGCGGCGGTGCGGGCGGATACACTCGGGTCCCTAACAATGTTAGGGGAGCAGAACCCTGCCTCGACCTCTTCGCTTTACTCATGCATGGACAGCAGTCCGGGCGTCCCGCGAGCCCCTGCTTGCTCTTGCCCGGTGGCGGATACCACCTTCTCGTGGTATGGCGCCATTGGGCCGCTATATTTGGAGTGGGCGGATCTCACGGAGGCCGAGGCGCGGTCCTCCGTCTGTCCTCGATCTGGTGGCACCGCTGCGCCCTCGCCGGTGTCCACCCTTCCACCGCGTCTCCTCCGCTGTCGTTAGCTCCGGTGGAGGCGGGGGAGGGGAGATGGGTCTGCGACCCTCAGCTCGCTCTTGAGGCCATGACGCGATTGTCGATGAAGCTGCCGTGAAGTGGAGAGGTTGATGAAGAGTCTTTGGCCGCTGACGCCGGATCAGGTTCGCACAACCTCGGCGCCCCTACAGCGCGCCCGAGATGTCGCGCCGATGGGTGGCGCGGCACCTATGGGGCAGGGCCCTTTGTGTGTTGATGCGGGGCGGAGGCTACGCGGAGAGCAGATCGAGGCGATGCACGCGGATTTTACCCAGCAGGGCGCGATGGTCGCGTAAAACCCTCTTGCTGCATTGTGTTGTATTAGATCTTGCTCAAGAATGCGAGCAAGCGGTGGAGTGGTGTGTGAAACCGGCGAATCGGCGCTAGAGTTGCGGGGTTCAACCTTCCGCGAGAGTAGCGAATGATCCCGCGAGAGTAGCGGTCGTGGAACCTCCTCTCGTTGTGCATGGGCCTCCTTTTATAGGGCAAGGGTCACCGACAGTGTCAGCGTGAGTAGAGGGGTAAAACGTAAAAGAGGTGGTAGTTGGAGCAGTGCGGGGAACAAAGCAGCTACAGTGCTTTCTACCTACTTTTGACAGAGGGGGACAAGAGCATTAAATGCCCGTCGCCGTCGCCCCAAAAGCTCCCGCCATTGCGTCTCCTTCCGCCACGGCGGCGAAGCCACCACCGTGGAGTGCCACCGCATTCCTCATGCAGCCTGACCACCGCCACGCGTCTCGGAGAAGGCCGGAGGCGGCGTGGGCGAATGAGCTGGAATGCGGCACGTAGCATAGCTCTCCCGGCAAGCACCTTGCCGGGCCTTGATCTTGCTGGCCCGGGGCTTGTCGGGCTCTGTGACTTGCCGCTCCCGGGTCCTCGCCCGGCGCAGCAGCGCCGAGGCGTGTCTTCTGCGATATATTCTTCTAGTCCCCAGCGAGCTCCTCTCGCCGGGACCTTGTATGGGTAATGTAGCCTTGAGCACAGAATGGCCTTCCCGCAAGCTCCTCTTGTCGGGTCTTGAGCTTCTATCTTATATACTTTGTTCTTGAACGGCTTGGTGTGGAGCGGAGATGGTCTCCGGCAAGCATTTGGTGGATCTGGCTGCGGGGAGCTGGGGCTGCCCGTGCACAAGTTGGGGTACTGAGGTACCCCTACCTTAGTACACCGACACTTCCCTTTGCCCTTTTTCTTGAAACTGGTGGCCTTATTGACCATCAACACTTGATGCTCCTTCTTGATTTCTACCGCCGCAGATTTTTTAGCATTGCGAAGAGCTCGGGAATACTCTTGTCCATCCCTTGCATATTATAGTTCATCACGAAGCTCTTGTAGCTTGGTGGCAGTGATTGAAGAATTCTGTCAATGACACTATCATTAGGAAGATTAACTCCCAGTTGAATCAAGTGATTATTATACCCAGACATTTTGAGTATATGTTAATTGACAGAACTATTCTCCTCCATCTTACAGCTATAGAACTTATTGGATACCTCATATCTCTCAATCCGAGCATTTGCTTGAAATATTAACTTCAACTCCTGGAACATCTCATATGCTCCATGACGTTCAAAAAGTCGTTGAAGACCCGGTTCCAAGCCGTAAAGCATGGCACACAGAACTATTGAGTAGTCATCAGCTTTGCTCTGCCAGACGTTCTTAACATCGTCAGTTGCATCTGCAGCAGGCCTGGCACCCAAAGGTGCTTCGGGGCGTAACTCTTACAGGCAGCAATGAGGATAATCCTCGATTACGGACCCGATCCGTGTAATTGCTACCATCATCTTTCAACTTAGCTTTCTCAAGGAACGCATTAAAATTCAACAGAACAACAGCACGAGCCATCTATCTACAAAAAACATAGACAAGCAAAATACTATCAGGTACTAAGTTCATGATAAATTTAAGTTCAATTAATCATATTACTTAAGAACTCCCACCTAGAGAGACAACTCTCTAGTCATCTAAGTGATCACGTGATCCAAATCAACTAAACCATGTCCGATCATCACGTGAGATGGACTAGTTCCAATGGTGAACATCACTATGTTGATCATATATACTATATGATTCACGTTCGACCTTTCGGTCTCCGTGTTCTGAGGCCATATCTGTATATGCTAGGCTCGTCAAGTTTAACCTGAGTATTCCGCGTGTGCAACTATTTTGCACCCGTTGTATTTGAATGTAGAGCCTATCACACCCGATCATCACGTCTTTGTCTCAAAGACGAAGAACTTCATAGCGGTGCATACTCGGGAGAACACTTCTTGATAATTTAGTGAGAGATCATCTTAAAATGCTACCGTCAATCAAAGCAAGATAAGATGCATAAAGGATAAACATCACACTCCTGGAACATCTCATATGGTCTATGACGTTCAAAACGTCTTTGAAGTCCCGATTCTAAGCCATAAAGCATGGTGCACAAAACTATCAAGTAGTCATCATATTGAGCTAGCCAAACGTTCATAACGTTTGCATCTGCTCCTGCAATAGGTCTGTCACCTAGCGGTGCATTAAGGACATAATTCTTCTATGCATCAATGAGGATAAACCTCAGATCACGGATGCAATCCGCATCATTGCTACTAACATCTTTCAATACATTTTTCTCTAGGAACATATCAAAATAAACATATGAAAACAACAACGCAAGCTATTGATCTTACAACATAATTTGCAAAATACTACCAGGACTAAGTTCTTGATAAATTTTAAGTTCAATTAATCATATTACTTAAGAACTCCCACTTAGACAGACATCTCTCTAGTCATCTAAGTGATCACGTGATCCAAATCAACTAAACCATAACCGATCATCACGTGAGATGGAGTAGTTTTCAATGGTGAACATCACTATGTTGATCATATCTACTATATGATTCACGCTCGACCTTTCGGTCTCCGTGTTCCGAGGCCATATCTGCATATGCTAGGCTCGTCAAGTTTAACTGAGTATTCTGCGTGTGCAAAACTGGCTTGCACCCGTTGTAGATGGACGTAGAGCTTATCACACCGATCATCACGTGGTGTGCAGGGCACGACGAACTTTGGCAGCGGTGCATACTCGGGAGAACACTTCTTGATAATTTTAGTGAGAGATCATCTTAAAATGCTACCGTCAATCAAAGCAAGATAAGATGCATAAAGGATAAACATCACATGCAATCAATATAAGTGATATGATATGGCCATCATCATCTTGTGCTTGTGATCTCCATCTCGAAGCACCGTCGTGATCACCATTGTCACCGGTAGCGACACCTTGATCTCCATCATAGCATCATTGTTGTTCGCCATCTATTGCTTCTCGACTATTGCTACCGCTTAGTGATAAAGTAAAGCAATTACATGGGCGTTGCATTTCGTACAATAAGCGACAACCATATGGCTCTCGCCATTGCCGATAACTTCGGTTACAAAACATGATCATCTCATACAATAAAATATAGCATCACGTCTTGACCATATCACATCACAACATGCCCTGGAAAAACAAGTTAGACGTCCTCTACTTTGTTGTTGCAAATTTTATGTGGCTGCTACGGGCTGAGCAAGAACTGTTCTTACCTACGCATCAAAACCACAACGATAGTTCATCAAGTTAGTGTTGTTTTAACATTCGCAAGGACCGGGCGTAGCCACACGTGGTTCAACTAAAGTGAGAGAAACAGACACCCGCCGGCCACCTTTAAGCAACTAGTGCTCGTAACGGTGAAACCAATCTCGCGTAAGCGTACGCGTAATGTCAGTCCAGGCCGCTTCATCTCACAATGCCAGTGAACCAAAGTATGACATGCTGGTAAGCAGTATGACTTGTATCGCCCACAACTCACTCGTGTTCTACTCGTGCATATGACATCTACGCATAAAACCAGGCTCGGATGCCACTGTTGGGGAACGTAGTAATTTAAAAAAATTTCCTACGCACACACAAGATCATGGTGATGCATAGCAATGAGCGGGGAGAGTGTTGTCCATGTAACCTCATAGACCGAAAGCGGAAGCGTTAGAACAAAGCGGTTGATGTAGTCATACGTCTTCACGGTCGGACCGATCAAGCATCAAAACTACGGCACCTTTGAGTTCTAGCACACGTTCAGCTCGATGATGATCCCCAGACTACGATCCAGCAGAATCTCGGGGAAGAGTTCCATCAGCACGACGGTGTGGTGATGATCTCGATGTTCTACCGTCGCAGGGCTTCGCCTAAGCACCGCTACAATATTAGCGAGGACTATGCTGGAGGGGGGCACCGCACACGGCTAAGAGATCAAGAGATCAATTGTTGTCTCTAGAGGTGCCCCCCTGCCCCCGTATATAAAGGAGCCAATGGGGAGGGGGTGGCCGGGCAAGGTGGGGCGTGCCAAGGGGAGTCCTACTCCCACTCGGAGTAGGACTCCCTTCTTTCCTACTTGGAGTAGGAGAAGGGGGGAAGGAGGAGGGAGAGAGGAAGGAAAGGGGGGCGCCGCCCTCCCTCTCCTTGTCCTATTCAGACTAGGGGGGAGGGGCGCGCGGCCCTGCTCTTGCCTCCTCTCCTCCTCTCCACTAGGGCCCATGTAGGCCCATTAAGCCCCCGGGGGGTTCCGGTAACCTCCCGGTACTCCGGAATAATCCTGATTTCACCTGGAACACTTCCGATATCCAAATATAGGCTTCCAATACATCAATCCTCATGTGTAGACCATTTCGAGACTCCTCGTCATGTCCGTAATCTCATCCGGGACTCCAAAAAAACTTCGGTACATAAAATCTCATAAACTCATAATATAACTGTCATCGAAACCTTAAGCGTGCGGACCCTACGGGTTCGAGAACTCTGTAGACATGACCTAGAACTGTTTCCGGTCAATAACCAATAGCGGAACCTGGATGCTCATATTGGCTCCTACATATTCTATGAATATCTTTATCGGTCAAACCGCATAACAACATACGTTGTTCCCTTTGTCATTGGCATGTTACTTGCCAGAGATACGATCATTGGTATCCCAATACCTAGTTCAATCTCATTACCGGCAAGTCTCTTTACTCATTACATAATGCATCATTCCGTAACTAACTCATTAGCTACATTGCTTGCAAGGCTTATAGTGATGTGAATTACTGAGAGGGCCCAGAGATAGCTCTCCGACAATCGGAGTGACAAAACCTAATCTCGAAATATGCCAACTCAACATGTACCTTTGGAGACACCTGTAGAGCTCCTTTATAATCACCCAGTTATGTTGTGACGTTTGGTAGCACACAAAGTGTTCCTCCGATAAACGGGAGTTGCAAAATCTCATAGTTATAGGAACTTGTATAAGTCATGAAGAAAGCAATAGCAACATACTAAATGATCAAGTGCTAAGCTAACGGAATGGGTCAAGTCAATCACATCATTCTCCTAATGATGTGATCCGTTAATCAAATGACAACACATGTCTATGGTTAGGAAACATAACCATCTTTGATTAATGAGCTAGTCAAGTAGAGGCATACTAGTGACATTAAGTTTGTCTATGTATTGACACATGTATCATGTTTCCGGTTAATACAATTATAGCATGAATAATAAACATTTATCATGATATGAGGAAATAAATAATAACTTTATTATTGCCTCTAGGGCATATTTCCTTCAGCTAGAGCTCGCATTGGTACTCCACCGCCAATTCCTCGACGGACAGACTCTTATCTACCTCGACCTGGGCGACGCGCAACTCCTCCTCCCGGCGCTCCTCGATCTCTACCGCCTCCTGCATATCCAGCTCCCACTCGACGACCTCATAAGGAAGCTGGTGCTCCATGGCCACCGCCACCTTTTCGGACGTGGGTTGAATGCTGGATCCCGAGGTGGCCTGGAATATCTTGGCATGGATGGCCTCGACCCAGGCCAGGGCGACATCGGCGGCACAGACAGCAGCTCGAGCGCTCTTGGTGTTTGCAGCCGCCGTCGCAAGCAGCAGCTGCAGCCATATCGGCTGCTACAGCTGCCCTCTCGGCTATCACAGACTCCCTCTCAACGGAAGCGGTCATGCTAAGTGCGGATGCGGCGACACTCTTGGCGTAGGCAGCGGCGCTCTCAGCACAGGCAGCAGTGCTCGGGGGCGAGGGGGTGGGATGGGGCCATCGTACGGGCGTTCATGAAGCGTTTCCATGACGTCGGGGATCAAGATTTCTGGATTCGGGGGTTGCCGGCACTGCAGACAAGCCAACGAAGCTTAAGGAGGAAGACTTAAATAGAGCCAGAATTATTCATAGCAAACGATTCCTACAAAACAACTGTGTGTGATGTTGTAGATATTTTTTTATTAGCTGTCTAGACGGATTTGGAGTAAACTGGCAACAGATGGTGTATAAATTGTACGAGAAAATCTGTAGTACTAATACAACTGTCATGTCAAATTTTGGAAAATTTCAGGGGTCATTTGACCTTTTAAGACATTTAAGTGATGTTCTAGCCATTTAGTGACCACATGCATCAGCTAACCAAAATGGTTTGAAAAGTCATATTTTGTGTACTTGTGTGCGATTTAATTCCTACGTGTAATGTGCACTGATACAAACTGTCATATGAAAAGTTGGAAAATTTCAGGGGTCATTTGACCTTTTGAAGACATTTAAGTGATTTCCTAACCATTTAATGACCGTAATTCAAATTGAAACTAGACATACATGCAACGGCTAACCATAACGGTTTGATAAAAGATCATATTTGTGTACTTGTGTGCGAGTTAATTTCATACACAGTAAATTAGAAGGAATTTTAAAACATATTGGTCTCACGGCATGGACACATGTACATGCATGGAGTGCCATGGCATTTTAATTCCAAAAAATTTAAAAATGATCAGGAAAACATGAAACCTTGCTTGATGTAATGTCAAGCCACCAAGATGATGTGGTACAAAAATTGGCTTGCTTAACGTAAGTTTGGACACACACGCCTCACAAACCGGAGCAACTCACTAGAAGGCTCATGGTCCCAAGAGGGAACAATGCACGTTTGATGACGAATGGCAGATAGCTTCCTCTTACGGACTTCAAAAAATTTCTACGTGTTATGTGCACCGATACAAACTGTCATGTGAAAAATTGGAAAATTTCAAGGGTCATTTGACCTTTTGAGGACATTTAAGTGATTTCCTAGCCATTTAATGACCATAATTGAAATTTCAACTAGATGTACACGCAACGTCTAACCACAATGGTTTGAAAAATCATATTTGTGTACTTGTGTGTGAGTTAATTCCATGTGCAGGAATTTTCAAACATATTGGTCTCACGACATGGACACATGCATGGAGTGCCAAGGCATTTCAATTCCAAAAAATCAAAAAAATATCAGAAAAACATGAAACCTTGCTTGATGTAATGTCATGCCACCAAGATGATGTTGTGAAAAAATTGTCCTGTTTGATGAAAGTTTGGACACACACCGCTCACAAACCGGAGCAACTCACTAGAAGGCTCGTGGTTCCGAGAAGGGAACAATGCATGTTTGATGACGAACGGCAGATAACTTCCTCTTACGGCCTTCAATTTTTTTCTATGTGTAATGTGCACTAATACAACAGTCATGTGAAAAATTGGAAAATTTCAGGGGTCATTTGACCTTTTGAAGATATTTTAGTGATTTTCTAGCCATTTAATGACCGTAATCCAAATTTGAACTACATCTACATGCAATGGCTAACCATAACAGTTTGAAAAATCATATTTGCGTACTTGTGTGCGAGTTAAAAAATCATCAGACGTTGTAAATATCTTGTATTCAAAAAACAAAATGTAAAATCTGGCAAGACAATCGACCCCACACAATTGGCACTCTATTTCACGCCTCAAGGTTTGCAAGGTGAGTGGCGGGCTTTATTAATCAGACACGGTTCTACATTGGGAACTGTCAGCTATTATGTTCACACCCTGTTAAAGAATTCGTCCGATTAACCAGTTACTTGCTAATTAACCCCTACTCGGAGGGTCATCAAGTAGCCGATAAACCAATAAATCGTCTGATTAATTGATTAAATGGCCAATTAACTTACCGATTAACATATTAATCCCCTACTCGCAAGACAACCGAGCAGCTACCAGTTAAAGATTTCCTCAAAAATGTGTTCACACACGGATTTTGCAGCGGGAATCGTGTGTAATTCACACTATAGTACTCGTAAATTCCGACGACAGGCGCGTGTATTATTCCCGTCAATCTAGATTCCGGCCGCCAATAAATACTACCTTCCTCACGTCGTCCCGCCTGTATTCTCATCTAGATCCTCCCTTGCTCGCCCTCTCTCTCTCTCTATATATATATATATATATATATATATATATATATATATATGTCAAAACTTAGCCATGGCGCCGTCGGTCTGCCCACGCGCCGGCGAGGAGTCGCCACCCCCTGAGGACACTCACTCGAAGAGCAGCGACGAGGACACCTACGTGATGCCGTACGAGGTTGCGCCGGACCCCCAACTTTGGATTGGTTTTGGGGCCAGTACGATATTTGTCTTTGGAAGTCGCTGCCATCGGCTGAGAAAGCCAGGCAAGTGGCTTTCAAGAAGGAGATGGCGGGGGAGGATGCCAGGTACCAGGCGGCCTGTGAAGCCCGTGATGCCACCTAGAAAAAGGAGGCAGTGGATCTTTGGTGTACGCACGTTGTCGTGCGGAAGAGGTGTACGAAGACGGGTACTTCGCGAGGAAGGCCAGAAGACCTAGGCGCCTTGTCGCTGCGTGGAGCTGGGCCGATAAGCTCCAGCGTGCCATCGACGAGGAGCTCCGGTGGGCGCCCAACAAAAGTGCAAGATCGTTCGCGCGCATCCGTGTGCAAGAGGCAGATCGACACGTCAAGCGCTGCAAGGCGGAGGAGGCATAGTACTGCAGCCGCTCTGGGAAGACACCACGCACTAGGGAGCTGCTGGCAAGGGGCTGCCGGAATACTGGAGCCAGGAGAGATTATTAGGTTTAGTATTGTTCGTTTTAAATTTCATGCATTGTACCTAGTAGTTAAGTATAAACACGTATATGTGATGATATTATATATATTCTATGGTGAACTAATGAACAATTAATATTATATATAATATTAATTCCATTTTCTATCTGTTTTTGTATACTAGTTTGAACCTATCTGTTATCATCCACATATGCAGAATGGAAAGCGTATAATCACACATTGAAACGGAACATATAAGAACGGAAAACAGAGTACACACATTGAAACAGAGCAATAAATAGAGCAATAGTATGATTGCTATGAATACATGGCTATCCACGTCGAAATGACTGAACAAAATAAAACACATCCATGAGACCATGACCAGCAGCCCTTGCCTACGGTAGCTATTCGATCTGCCTGAACACGTGCAGGCGTTCGTCCAAGCGGTCGACTCGCTCGCGGTACAATTGGAGCGTGATCTCGAGGTCCAAGTTGGCTATTTCATCGGAGATCACCACCTCGAGGATGCGACGGCATGTTCCTCTACTGCGACAAGGTGGACACCTGGGCCAAGGAGGTGGTCAAGCCTACCGACCAGCGCATTGGCATTGAGCGGGCCGTAGACAAGGCGAATGGCGCGACCCATGCGAACGGCACAACGGGCGTCCGACGCAAGTACGGCGTGGACGGCCTCTGGTGCAAGTACAGTGCAGCGGGCATGTGCCCACTCCTGGCAAGGAATGGGGGTACTAACGGGATGTGTACCCTGCTGCAACGCCCTGTCAACAGCAGGCAACAGCCAATGGATGCGCTCTTGCTGTGCGGCGCGCGCGCCTCTCGCTAGGCCGTGGAGTCGTCCATCGCGTTGCCAGGGAGCACCACGGCCTCGACGGGCCGTGGCACCTTCTGGTTTTCCTCGTCGATGAGGCTGATGGCAGAGGCGGCACTGTGGTGCATTGGCATGCTTGGAAAAGGTGGATGTGCTACAGGCTACGCTTGTTGCCTCCGTGCATTGGGCCGCGCCTAGGTTTATGTGCAATATCGCTGGGTGGCGGGAAACATGTGAGGAAATGGCGAGAAACGATTGTGTGTTCATAGAACGCCATCAACTAATGGAAACTTCGCATATAAGGAACATCGAGCTAGCACAAGAAGTAGATGATCATGAGATGAACATGGACCACACTAGGGAACCCGTCAGTGATGAATTCATCAATCGCAAATGGTTGTACACTAGCAAGCGTTTGCCCACAATACACATGGCTTATTCCCTCACCATTGTCAAAAAGTAATGCGGGAGACCTTCTTTAACATATGCTAAAAAATAAAATAAAAATAAAAAACAAGGACCTCGAGGTTAAATTAGCTGAGGGAATGGGTCATTTCAGTCATTTGAACTGAAATGACCCATCCTATCAGTTAATTTAACATCAACACAACTTTCCATCTACTCACCCATGTGCTGGCTGCTCCAGCCTGAGCACACTTAACTTGAGTGTTCTCTTAGATTAGCTATTGGTGGAGCAGCTAGTCCTTACTGATATTGGATGCCTCTTAGAATCCTTATGGCGTATCCAGATGTCCGTCCGTCCCCCAATGTCCAATACATGTTGTGTAGACAGAGCATATCACATACGTTTTATTAGAAGCAATTGTCTGCATTATTATCGGTCTTTGCACACATTTTTTATTACAAACCTATTTGTCATGTATCACTCACATCTTGTTATATTGAACCGTCTCTGTTCTCTTCTCTCAACACAAACAGTTCATCCGAGTGAACCGCATGTTGTATATCGCACACACCTTGATCTGGCTGACCGTTTCTCTTGTGTTGCCTAATCACAAATAGTTCATCCGAGTGAAGTGTATGTTGTGTACCGCACACGCCTTCATCTGTCTGCCTGTTTCTTTTGTTCCTCCTCATCACAAACAGTTAATAGAACTAAACCGCATGCCCTTTATCACACACGCAACTAAAATCTGAACCGTGTGTGATGCATCCGTCATCGCCAACATTTTGCACATTTTTTACGATTTTATTACACCACCGTTTGCGATTATTGCATCGCACACAGATTTTCGAAGGGTCTCTGATCGTAGTGTCGCATTAGCAGCATCCTGCAGTAGTGATGGTCCGATGGATGCCATGGAACCCCTTCGCCAGGAAACCGTCAGGCGCGAGCTAGACATGGAGGAGGCGCCGGAGATCGACGAGCTCCAACTGTCGGTGTACTAAGGTAGGGGTACCTCAGTACCCCAACTTGTGCACGGGCAGTCGCAGCTCCCCGCGGCTGGATTTACCACATGCTTGCCGGAGACCATTCCTGCTCCATATCAAGCCATTCAAGAACAAAGTGTACAAGACAGAAGATCGAGACCCCGGCAAGAGGAGCTTGCCGGGAAGGCCGTCCCAGGCTCAAGAGTTACATCACTCACGCAAGGCCCTGGCGAGAGGAGCTCGCTGGGGAGACTAGAAGACTACATCAGAGAAGACACGCCTCGGCGCTATACGCGTCCCGGCGAGGGCCCGGGGAGCGACAAGTTACAAAGCCCGACAAGCTTCCGGGTCCGGCAAGATCAAGACCCGGCAAGGTACTTGCCGGGAGAGTTGCACTGTGTGCCCAAGACTCCAGCTCATCTCGCCCACGCGTGCCTTGAGCCCTCTCCAGAGACGCGTGGCGGATGGCTGTGCAGCCTAGGGGTGCGGTGGCACTCCACGGTGGTGGATCCATCGCCGTGGCAAACGGAGACGCAAGGGCGGGAGCTTTTGGGGTCGACGGCGACGGGCATTAAATGCTCTTGTCCCCCACTGTCAAAGTAGGTAGAAACCACTGTTCAAGCTAATTGTAGCTGCACTTTGTTCCCGCACTGTTCCAACTACCATCTCTTTTACATTTTTACCCCTTTCTCCTACGTTGACACCTGTTGGTGACCCCTTTGCTCTATAAAAGGAGGCCCATGCACAACATAGAGGGGGTGGGAATCCTTTGCAACTCCCACGCTCGGTGTAGCTGCTACTGTAGCTCTTCAAGCTCCCGAGCACAATACAACACAAAGCAGCAGTAGGGTTTTACGCGTCCATCGCGGCCCGAAGCTGGGTAAAAATCCGCCCGCGTGCATCGTCTCGATCTGCTCTCTGTGCCTCCTCCGCCCTTGTACCGCACTCACGAAGGGGCCCCCGGCCCCATAGGTGCTCGCGGCGGGCGGGCCTCCCATCCTCCGTCCGCGCCGACATCTTTGGCGCGCCCGTAAAGCGTCGAGGTTGTGCGGACCTGATCCAGCGTTCGCAGACGGCGCGTTCTTCATCAACCTCTCGACTTCATCGACAAGCGCGCCATGGCCCGAAGACGAGGGCTTCAAGGGTTGCAGACCGTCTGCGTCTCACCCGCCGCGACCGAGCCAGCGGTGGGCGGAGGAGACGCCAGCGAAGGGTGGGCACCGGCGAGGGTACTCGCGGCGCCACGAATCGAGGATGGACGGATGACCGCGCCTCGGTCTCCATGGATCCACGCCCATCTCAGCGCCGACGGCGACCCAGCAGCACCGTGCGCAAGATGTGGTATCCGCCGCTGAAGCAAGAACATGCGGAGGCTCGCGGGATGCTCCGGACCGCTGTCCATGCATGAGCAAAGCGAAAGTGCGTGGCGGAATCCTGCTCCTCCTATCGCTACTAGGAGTCCGGTATATCCTGTTCCTAGCGCCGCCGCCCGCTCCCCTCCGCTCCGCAAAGATCTCTCGAGGCGCTTCTGCTGTCGTCGAGGACCCGCCATCGAGCTCCAAGTCCGCTAGGACAGCTCGTGCTCACTCCGACAAGCGCAGCTCCTCGGGCGCTCTAAGCCCGGGCGAGGGCAGCTCGTGCTCGCTCGTTAAGCGCGCATCTCCCGAGCACTGCGCTGCCGCCGAGGACGCGCCATCGAGCTCCACCGACAAGTGCGAGGAAACAAGAAAAGAAAAGCTAAGCCACTCGAGCTTTTGTGCGAGCACTCCTTAATTCCATGTTTTTATTTGTTATATCCCTCGTGCGTTAGTCCTTTGTGCGCAAAACCTGTGCGCCGGAGGAGCTCTGCCATGGATAGCCGCACCCTTACTTTGCTTGAGCACACTCAACGAGTTAAAAGTGAGCCGCGACCAGCCAGCGCCCTTGTTTCGCTTTGAGTCTGTTCAGCAAGTTAAGTGCGTCGCGACTAGACGCGGCAAGGTTGCTTGCCGGAAGCGACACCAGCCAGCGGGCTGCTGATGTTCCATACTCAGCAAGTGTGTTAAGCACCGGCAAGTTCCCTAGAAGCGTAGGGTAAAAACGCACAAAGGGTGTAAAGTAGAGGGTGTAACGTGGCAAGCTTTGCCGTGAGATGTCCTTCGATGAGAGACTTGTCGCGAGAGGAGCCAAGTCGTGGCCCAGCTATGCATTTGTTTTGTTTCCGAGTCCGCTCAACAAACACAAGTGTGCTGCTGCACTTACCTTGCTTATGAGCTTGCTCGCAAGTTAAGCGTCAACTGGCCCGGCAAGGTTGTTTGCGGAAGCAACACCGCCAGCGGGGCTGTCCCTTTTCGACTCGCAAACGTGTTAAGCCCGGCAAGCTCCCGGAGCGTGAGAGTACAAACATACGAGGGCAAGGCACGCATCATATTGCACAATCAAGATTTATATGCATATACATGTGGATAATGAAGCGATTGCAGATCAATCTCAGCTGATTTTCATGGCCGAAATTGCAGCAACAAGGAGAAACCAAAAGAGCGCCGCCAAGACTGGCCCCGCAAGCCGGGGTTGCCGGGGGAACTGCGAGCGCCAAGTTTCGCTCTCTGGCGAGCCAGCCTCGCTGGGGCTGCGAGTACTAAGATCCGTCTCCGGCAAGCCGAGTTCTTTGGGGCTGCGGTATCGATAAGTTTTTCATCCTCGTCATGCATCCTCCTATGGACCGGAAAGGCGGGGCTGCGTCTTTGAACGAGCGTGTCTTGTAAAACCCAGACGCGGAGGAGCCAAGTCGTGGCCTGGGCTTGTGTACTTGTTTTGTTTCCGAGTCCGCTCAACAAACACAAGTGTGCTGCTGCACCTTACCTTGCTTTCGAGCCTGCTCGGCAAGTTAAGCGTCATAATCGCCCGGCAAGGTTGTTTGTCGAGCAACACCGCTAACGGGCTGTCCCAAGACGGCAAGCGTGTTTGCCCGGCAAACTCCCCGATAGCGTAAGAACATACAAGACACGAAATCAAGTAAAAGACTCAGTCCGGCAAGCTTTCCTCTCTTTTTCATTAAAAACATCCTAGTTTAATACAAGTCCATAGAGGATGAAAAACATGATAGAGAGGGTTACAAGTTTTTAAATACAGCTAAGGCCCGAGGGCTTACAAATTAAAAAGATAAGGTGCCCGTGATCCCTCTCCTGTTTCTCTGTTCAGGAGTTCAGGAGGTAGGTCAAGGAGCCCCCGGCAAGAGAAGCTTGCCGGGGAGGGCGAAAGGAGCGCCTAGGAGAGCATGGCGGTGAGCGCCCACTGCGGCCTGCGGGTGGCGTGCCCTCAGGAGCTGCGCAAGGTGACGGGCATGGAGGAGCGCGCCCCCGGAGAGCTACGGGCGCCAGAAGACACCAAGAGAACACCCCGGGGGCCGGCCAGGAGCTTGGCGGAGGCGAAGGCGTCGGAGGTAGAGCTTGAAGACGGGGTGGCGGGACGTCAGCACGCTGTCGAGGGCACCTCGCCCTCGTACTCCGATTTGACGGCCTTACCGCCATCCCCCTCTTCCTCTTCTGCTGCCTCTCTACGCCAGCCGCCCAAGGAGACGGCCCCGGGGAGTTCAGAAGGCCGGCGACCCGGATTACGGGGTCGCCGGTGGCGCGCGAGGCAGCGGTGTCCGACGCCTAGTCGGACCCGCCATCCCCCTCGTCGTCGCTGTCGCTCCCCTCCTCGTCACTCTCGCTCGAGGAGGGACCTTCGCTATCCGAGGAGCTGTCCACACAGCATCTCACCCGGGTCCCGTAGTCCCCGAAGACCTTGACGGCGAGAAGGTCGCCCTCCATTAACTTGAAATGGAGGGTAAACCCCGCCGTCAAGCTATGGATCCGGGCGAACGTCTTCCACCCTCGGTCGAAGAACATCACGCCGGGGGCTGGGGACACGACACTCACTCGAAAGTGCCGCTGATCCCGCAGCCCCTCATCGCAACTCCATCACGTCGGGTGGATCCGGTCCCATCGCGTCCGCGAACGGGCCGGCAGCCGAGGCGGCGACGAGGCGCCGCGAAGCTTGATGAAGAACTCCTGTGGGTCATCTCCGGTGTGGACCGCGATCGTGGGCGGAGACGTCGGGGAGACGGGGAGGCACATCGCCACGACCGCCTCTCCCCGACCGCCTGCCACGCCCTCGGCCTCGTCGCTGCCACGCCTCCCTCTCCCTCTCGGGGCCGGCTCCGCCGCCACGGGGGCAGGATAGGGAGAGGTGCGCTGCCGGGAGGCGACCCTCGCTGCCACCGTCGAAGAACCGGGATTTCCTCCCTCCATGGCAGAAAGAAGAACGGAAGATGAAGACGAAGGGAGAAGAGGATGAGTGTGGCCATTGTGCTCCCCTTCCGCCCTTTTAAAGGGGCGAGGTGGGGACTCAACCGCCCCGCTCGACCAATCGGGAAGCGAGGAGGCCAGAGGAGCGGGGCCGACTCGCCTTCTCCGCCCGTGACGGCTCGGTCTCCCACCTTCACCGCCCACGACCCCTGTGCATGAGGGCCGCGTGGCGAAAAAGCGGAGCCGGAGCGACGGGTGAAGCGACCTCGCTCTGCACCACGATCACGGGGTGGATGCCTTAAAGACTGCATGCGCCGCCCACGTCTCCCACGACGCCGCAATCGACGCGTGCCGTTACGGGGAAGGTGGCGGATGCAGAAGCGGATTCGACGCGCCAGGCCGCGCGTGTGCCCGTGCACTGTCTTGGGCCTGGCCCAACAGCGCTCGGCACCGTGTGTGGCCCAGGCCCGGGGGCTCCTGTCGGTGTACTAAGGTAGGGGTACCTCAGTACCCCAACTTGTGCACGGGCAGTCGCAGCTCCCCGCGGCTGGATTTACCACATGCTTGCCGGAGACCATTCCTGCTCCATATCAAGCCATTCAAGAACAAAGTGTACAAGACAGAAGATCGAGACCCCGGCAAGAGGAGCTTGCGGGAAGGCCGCCCCTGTGCTCAAGAGTTACATCACTCACGCAAGGCCCTGGCGAGAGGAGCTCGCCGGGGAGACTAGAAGACTACATCAGAGAAGACACGCCTCGGCGCTATACGCGTCCCGGCGAGGGCCCGGGGAGCGACAAGTTACAAAGCCCGACAAGCTTCCGGGTCCGGCAAGATCAAGACCCCGGCAAGGTACTTGCCGGGGAGAGCTGCACTGTGTGCCCGCACTCCAGCTCATCTGCCCACGCCGCCTTGAGCCCTCTCCAGAGACGCGTGGCGGATGGCTGTGCAGCCTAGGGGGTGCGGTGGCACTCCACGGTGGTGGATCCATCGCCGTGGCAAACGGAGATGCAAGGGCGGGAGCTTTTGGGGTCGACGGCGACGGGCATTAAATGCTCTTGTCCCCCACTGTCAAAGTAGGTAGAAACCACTGTTCAAGCACTGTAGCTGCACTGTTCCCGCACTGTTCCAACTACCATCTCTTTTACATTTTTACCCCTTTCTCCTACGTTGACACCTGTTGGTGACCCCTTTGCTCTATAAAAGGAGACCCATGCACAATGTAGAGGGGGTGGGAATCCTTTGCAACTCCCACGCTCGGTGTAGCTGCTACTGTAGCTCTTCAAGCTCCCGAGCACAATACAACACAAAGCAGTAGTAGGGTTTCTGCGTCCCATCGCGGCCGGCTGGGTAAAATCCGCCTGC
The DNA here is from genome assembly GCA_021437245.1 of Aegilops speltoides. Taxonomy (NCBI): domain Eukaryota; kingdom Viridiplantae; phylum Streptophyta; class Magnoliopsida; order Poales; family Poaceae; genus Aegilops; species Aegilops speltoides. Next base: position 199,871,127 of record CM038144.1, on the reverse strand, counting down.
ATCATCTCGATCTGCTCTCTGTGCCTCCTCCGCCCTCGTACCGCACTCACGAAGGGGCCCCCGGCCCCATAGGTGCTCGCGGCGGGCGGGCCTCCCATCCTCCGTCCGCCCCGACACCAACCGTAGTAGTACTCTTTATTTTGTTTAATTAAGAGTGCCGGTCTTTAATTTGTTAGAGTAATGTTTATGCCAGCTAGCTCTGTTTAATTGTTGAACTTGCTCGATTAAGAAGTCTGGGTGTGATGTTGTCTCCTTTGTGTACCCAAATTATGTAATGATGTGAATGACCATTTTAACCAGGGAAATTGGAACCAAAATTTTTGACGTTTAGACCAATCACACACGGGTTAAGCTATGTAAATCATTTGTGATGTTCACATATCGTACACAGTTCTGAATAAGGGACCGTGTCTGATGACACTTTGCGTGCTAGTTTTTTCGCTAAACCGATTCCTTTCGAAGTTGAAACCTTCACTCCTTGCTTGCAGCGCCGCCTCCTCGCCGGCGACCCTCCTACACCCTGCACGACCCCCATCCTCCTCCTCCTTACACATCCCACATGCCCCGACTGCCGGCGCTACACCTTCCACCCAATTCACCGACCCTCCACCAAATAAGCGCCACCTAAGCCATGGTTCATGCAGTATAGCCAGGAGCTCAAGGAGCATTTGGCAGCGGAGAAGCAAATCACGGCCGCACTCGTGGATGAGGTCGCGATGACTGTCATTCGTGTTGACCCCCAGATCTTGGAGGAGAACCTTGCTATTTGATAGCTATGCCAGTTAAGCATGCTTGGTTTACCCGTTGTGTGTGCTACTTCCACCTTTCCTTAACAAATCTAGTGAATTGTGCTATCTAATTTTACCATGCAATCTATTGCTCTAGTGTATATGTTCTATATGTCACGCAGTGTGGTTCTCACTTATTAACTTTTTGGTAAATTAGTTGCCGTCTTTAGTTAACTATTTGCTTCAATTCTGCAATGTGATGTTCAATTCTTCAGGCTGCAATTTTGTATTGTGTTCCATGTGAGAAATAAATCGAATTTATGTTTACAAAATGCATGAGAAACAAACACAGTTGCTATATTTCCAAGTTTTCAAGCATGCTTGGTTTGGTTATACATTGTGCAATGTGGTGCTCAGTTAACATTTGGTTCATTTGTTGTGGTGTTTAGTTAACTGTTTGGTTCAATTCTGCAATGCGATGTTCAGTAGTTGTGGGTGCATTATGCTATTGTATACCATGTGAGAAGTAAATCGAAATTGGCGATTCTAAATACATGAGAACCATATACAATTGCTATATTTCCAAGTTGTTAAGCATGCTTGGTTTGGTTAACTGTCTTATCTTCTATTATGAGTATATTATATTGTGCAAAGTGGTGCTCAGTTAACATTTGGTTCATTTGTTGTGGTGTTTAGTGAAATGTTTGGTTCAATTCTGCAATGCGATGTTCAATAGTTGTGGGTGCATTCTGTTATTGTATACCATGAGAGGAATAAATTGAATTAGGTTGTAGTAAATACATGAGAAACAAATACAATTGTTAAGCATGCTTGGTTTGGTTAACTATCTGATCTTCTACTAGGAGTATGTTATATTGTGCAATGTGGTGCTCAGTTAATGTTTGGTTCATTCATTGTGGTGTTTAGTTAACTTCTTGGTTCAATTTTATAATGCGATGTCCAATTGTCATGGGTAGAATTTTGTATTGTTGTGCATGTGAGGAATAAATCAAATTTTGATGCACTTAATACATGAGAAACTTATACAAGTGCTATATTTCATAGTTCTTCATCATGCTTGGTTTGGATAAATGGGTTTTCCATGTGGCTTTAATTAATCTGATGAATCTGCAATGTGCTTATTTTTCATCAACATATTTTACTGATAGCATGCGAACCCTTACTTAACCTAATGACTAACTACCTTATATGTTTTGCATGGAAACAATGGGAAGTACCGAAGTTAACAATCGAGTTTAGCATGTGGATGGTCTCTTGTCTAATAGCACATTATTGTGCAATTGCAGGAACCATTCTAATATTTAGGTTTTTAACAATTTGGTCTTGCACAAGTAGGTCCTGCTGTCAGAGGTTTTGACCCACTGTTTGACCCTTTTTGCACATGGGGAAATGAGTTGTGCATGAATATCAATCAAGCCAAGAAACTCAGAAATATTGTTAGGATAAAGAAATTGGTGGCAAAAGACAACAAGATTTTTGTCTGCACAATGAAGAAGACATCAGTTCACTACAAGATGGTACTAACTATTATACCTTACCTTTTTTTATTCCTTTGCCCCATTTCGAATATAGAGAAGGTATTTATGCACATCCTTGTTTTCAGGCCTTTCCCAAGCAGTTCACTGATGATTAGCTCTCAAACCATCTCTATGGTCAGGAGGCGAGGAAGGTTTTCCTACAACACCCATGGTTCAATATTGAAGTGTTCTTGAATAGGACGAAGGATGGACGGTCAATCATCCACAGGAACTGGCCTAAAGTTGCAAAGACCATCAACATGAATGAAGGCTCAATATTCGCTTTCCGCTTTAGCAGTTTTCCAGATGAGATGCATCTGTCTATGTACTGTATATGATGCTAATTTCGAAAGGTTATGGATGTTGCATGTGAAACTTGGTGCTGGTGCAATTGTGTAATGGGGTAGCTGAGTGCTGAAGCTATATCATGTTGTACTCTGATGTATTTAAATTATGAAAGCCTGCTTCCTTAATATGGAAATGAAATATACTATGTGCTTAATATGAATGTCAATTAGAATGGATTATTAATAATAGGGCAAGTAGCCTGCTAATGGTGAATTATCCTGCTAATTGGGTTTTGTTATTGCAAACGCTTACTGAGAAAATACCGTGGGCGATGACCTCAGGCAACAGACAAAGTTTCTAGGAATAAACCATGTTGGATCAATGAACAATCACACACGACATTCTCTTGAAAACTGTTTGTGTTAGGCCACCTTGCGCAAACGTTTACCACATAAAAACTATGTGTGATGGACAACCTTTGCCGCACAATTTCTTCTACGCACCGTGTGTGATGCATTCAATAACGCAAACAATAAAATTGTTAATATCATGTGCAATGGCAATGCTATCACAAACGATTTAACGGGGAAAATTGTATGTGATGTACCTGCGAACGGAAACGTTTTCCTTGGAGCGACTGTGTGGGATGTATATACGAACAGAAGCGTTTAATGTGGACTGACTGTGTGGGATTTACTTACGACCGGAAACAATTTTGCATGTATAATTGTATTTTTTTAGAACTACTAGAGGTATAACCATATTTGATCGCTCGCCGGTCGCACACGACCACATTTTTCCGAGCATGTGTGCCATGAGGGCATATCCCCGATGGTTTCTGGGTCATGTGGGAAGGACACCCCTATCGCAGAAACTCACAAGGTGACGGTTCAGCACGCCGTGGCGAAAAGGGGTTAAAACCCGTTTGCATAGCACCTCGATGTACCAGTTGGTGGCTCTTTTGAGGAAGGTATATGGTGGGTTTAATGCACCGGCAAAAATTGCGTGGTACTAGAGAGGCTAGCAATGTTTGAAGGGTGAGATTGTGTATAATCCATGGACTCAACATTAGTTATAAAGAACTCACATACTTATTGCAAAAGTTTATTAGCTATCGAAACAAAGTACTACACACATCCTCCTAGGGGGATAGATTGGTAGAAAAATACCATCGCTTGTCCCCGACCGCCACTCATAAGGAAGACAATCAATACATAAATCATGCTTCGACTTCATCACACAATGGTTCACCATACATGCATGCTACGAGAATCATAAAATTTAACACATGTATTTATACCAGTCCACAATTACTCACTTGCACGACTCTAATATCACCATCTTTATATCTCAAAACAATCATAAGGAATCAAACTTTTCATAGTATTCAATGCTCTTTATATGAAAGTTTTTATTATGTCCCTCTTGGATGCCATCATACTAGGACTAAATTCATAACTTAAGAAAATTACCATGCTGTTTAGAGACTCTCAAAATAATATAAGTGGAGCATGAGAGTTCAACAATTTCCATAAAATAAAGCCACCGCCGTGCTCTAAATAGATATAAGTGAAGCACTAGAGCCAATTGCCTAGCTCAAAAGATATAAGTGAAGCACAAAGAGTTCTAATAAATTCAGGACACATGTGTGTCCCTCTCAAAAGGTGTGTACATGAAGGATGATTGTGGCAAACTAAAAATTAAATACTAATATCACACAAGACGCTCCAAGCAAAACACATATCATGTGGTGAATAAAAATATAGCCTCAAGGAACTTTACCGATGGATTGAAGACGAAAGAGCGGATGCCATTCGGGGCATCCCCAAGCTTAGATACTTGGTTTTCCTTGAATATTACCTTGGGGTGCTTTGGGAATCCCCAAGCTTAGGCTCTTGCCACTCCTTATTCCATAGTCCATCAAATCTCTACCCAAAACTTGAAAACTTCACAACACAAAACTCATGAGATCCATTAGTATAAGAAAATAAATCACCACCTTTTGGTACTATTGTGAACTCATTCTTTATTTACATTGGTGTAAGATATACTATATTCCAGCTTTTCCATGGTTCATACCCCCCCCCCCCGATACTACCATAGAACCATCAAAATAAGCAAACAACACATAGAAAACATAATCTGTCAAAAACAGAACAGTCTGTAGCAATTTGTAAATTCATAAACTTCTATACCTCCAAAAATTCGAAAAAATAGGAAAACGCAGGAAATTCATATATAAACTTGTGTAAAAATCAAGATTTTATCATGCTTCTGTGAATTTTAAAAATTGCCTTACTGAGCGCAAAAGTTTATATTTTTTTAGCAAGATCAAATCAACTATCCCCGTAAGCCATCCCAAAGGTCTTACTTGGCTCAAACACTAGTTAAATCACCCAAACACAATTACTACAGAGGTAATGATGTGAATTTTCATAAAAACATAAAATAAAAATATTGGGTTGTCTCCCAAAAGCGCTTTTCTTTAAAGCCTTTTAGCTAGGCATTGAGATTTCAATGATGCTAACATGAAAGATAATAATTGAAACACAAAGAGAGCATCATAAAACATCTGACAAACAAATTTAATTCTAACATGCTTCCTATGCATAGGCATTTTATAAGCAAACAAATTATCAAGGCAAGCAAAAACTAGCATATGCAAGGAAAAAGAACGGAACAACAGTAATCGCAACATAATGAGAGGTAATTTAGTAACATGAAAATTTCTACAACCATATTTCCCCTCATAATAATTACATGTAGGGCCATATTCAAATTAAAAATATAGCTATCATGTAACATATTCTCTACATGATCCACATGCATGCAAAGTTGACACTCTTCCAAAATGGTGGGATTATCATCAAATAAAGTCATGACCTCTCCAAGCCCACTTTTATCAAAAATTTCATAAGATTGATCAATCTCCAAAGAAGTGGGATCATTATTTCCTCAAGTAGACACTCTTCCGAACCCACTTTCAATATTATTGCAAACATTATTATCAGTATCGTAATCATCATGAGGCTTAAACAAATTTTCAAGATCAAAAGAAGCACTATCACCCGAATCACGAGCATTACAACACATAGTGGACATAGCAAAAATAGCATCCCCAAGCTTGTGGTTCTGCATATTATTAGCACAACTGGCGTTAATAGAAATTACAATAACACCATGGAAATCATGCTTTTCATTCAAGGAGCTATCGTGAATCACTTCATTAATTTCATCACTAATTTTAGATTCTCTATCAGGACACTGACTCAATGTCACACCGATCTAGCATGTAACACCTCATATCACTTTGCGGCCTCACGCACGGTATCCCCACAGGTGTCGCCTTACCTTGCCCGGGACCGTTTGCGCCTTTTGGCACACGTATATGATAGTGTCACTAGCATCCATATGACAAGGAGCCCGGGCTGACATGGATAGTCGTGAACCCAAAATGGCACTAACTTACAGGGATAGGCATACATGACCCTACAACGAACGTGTTGGTCATCAACAAGTGAATCTGGGCTGTAGCAACTGGGCTAGTAGGACTCCGATAAACTGGGCCGTAGCAGGCTAACAGGACTCTCGTAGTCATCGTGTGACATTTCCCTGTAGGGACAGACACATGAACGAAGAAGGACACATGCTGACCAGCCTAAGTGTTCCGGAGCAGTAGCAAGCTACCAAGGCTTAGTGGAATAACTAGGAGACATTTCCCGATACGAGAGGCTACCAAGGATAAACAACTAGATAGTCAGACCCCACACATACCAAGCATTTCAATCATACACATAATATGCTCGATATGTGCAAATACAACATGGCATCACAACATGACTCTACAACTCAAGTACGGGTCACACGACCCAACATTCAAGTCATACAAACATATAAGTCAACATCGGAAGTAGCATGTCTGAGTACAGACATCTAGAAAAATAGAAGAGGCTTGAGGAAGCCTACCTATCCTACACGGTCCATTGTGAGCTCAGGATCACCACCTGGGCTTCAGCCTACTCGTGGACATCAATGTCTACGAAGAACCCATCAGAAGGGTTGCAGCTTCTTCTGTAAAACGTAGATTAAGCAAACATGAGTACAAAGGTACTCAGCAAGACATACATCAGATCCTACATACCTGCACATTATCAAGAAGGGATGGTGGGGTTATTGCAGCAAGCCAGCTTTGACTCATGGCTATCTATCTTATGAGACACCAACTTGTAATTGGTTTGCGCACTCGACTCCACTACACACCACTTCAATACACTACTAAGGATCCACCTCCATCATCTTACGGAAGAGCCATCCTTGGCACTCATGCTTATCTTGAGACTTTTAGTTGTATCCATTTACTTGTCTATGTACTGTATAGGCAACCAAGTAGTCCTTTACCGCGGATGTAGCTATTCGAATAGATGATGTTAACCCTGCAGGGGTGTACTTCTTCATACATGTTTCCACCACTTAGCGTCTGCACACAACATGTGCTCGGCAGACTTCAAGCGAAAGACGACGTGGGTGTAGACCACGACCTACCTAAACACCTAACTCTCTAGTCCAGCTTTATCGCCTATTCAGGTTCCATCCGCAGGGAGTCCGGCCCAGGTTTCCACATACGACCCCGAACGATGTGCACAAGGTTCTGAGACACCTAACGAGTGCCCAGCATAACCGGCCACGTAACCGCATCACAGCCCACCTCGAGGGTCAGTGCTGCCCACGACCTCCAGTATGCTACAAACACCAAAAACTACTTGCAACACCTGGACAGAGGACTAGAGTGGATAAGAAGTCGAGCGGGGTCATATTTTAGGGCCCAATGCATGGTAGTAGCTGAATCTTAAATCACACATACAGATCTCAGTGCTTAAGGATGGTTCCTATGAAACAACCCACCACGTACTCCTACATGGCCTCTCATCGATACCTTTACCAAATCATCTTCAACACATCACCCTCATTACACACATGATCATTTCACTCTAGCCCATCATCCAGATGAACCAGACCTGACTCAACTCTAAGCATAGCAGGCATAGCAAGGTAGGAACACAAACACATGGCTCAATCAACTCCTACACATGCTAGTGGGTTTCATCTAGTTACTGTGGCAATGACAGGTCATGCAGAGGAATTGGGTTCAACTACCGTAGCACACAACAGTTTGAATTGCGTTGTCTTAATGTAGTAGAAGAGAGCGGGAGCGAGAACATGCGATTGTATCGATATGATCGAATGGTTGCTTGCCTTGTGGGTCTGTAGTCTTATAATGCTCCTTGTTTGGATACTCGTGATACTCTTCCGGGGCAGAACCTACCGGTGAGAGCACTGATATACAATCAATACCAAACAAAGTGCAACAATATGATGCATGCATGAGGCCTGGCAAAATGAGTGTATTGGGCTAATGTAACTACGACCAGGTGAGTTTGAGCCATTTTGAACCAAAGATTCAAATTCCAAACTCAGATGTGATCGAAAATAGTGCTTTATAGTGTTTTGCACTAAACAGCAAGTTTACTTGTTTAAACATGCATAAAACCAGTACATATGGATAGATTTGATTTTTGTGATCACTTTTCATATATAACACTTTGCATTTGGAGTTACAGATTAATTTCTATGAATTTCTGAAGTTTGCACTATTTTCTCGGAAATTCTGAATAAGAAAAAATCCGAAAAGTGAGTTATCGCTACCAAGATTGCATCAAGAAGTCAACAGGATGCTCAGGTCAAACCTGACCAGTGGGACCCACCGTCGGTGTCTCTGATTAGTTAGCTAGATTAATTAGGTTAGATTAAACTAATCCAGTTGAACCAGATAGCGGGGCCCACATGTCAGTGACTCAGGGGAGTCAAACACGTGGTCAAACCATGCTGACTCGTCAGTGTTTAGCCGCCGGCAACGTCCAGTTGCAGCGGAGGCTGCGGGATTTACCCTCCGGCAACCAAATGGACGGCGGAGACCATCTACGGGTAGCTGGGAGTGAGACGCGTCGAGTGGTGGTGGTGGCTGAGCTCTAGGTCGCCGAAAACATCGCCGGCGACGAGCTGTGCGGCTGCCGGAGTTCGGGTGTGGTCAAACTCGTCGCTGTGGTGATCTTGGAGGCTCAAGGCCAGCTCCTACGTGGTCTACATGACGCAACGAACTCGTTGTACATGGTGGCATGGTTGTTTGCTGGCCGGAGCATCGTCGGTGACGAGCCTGGCCGGCCGCACATGCGGTGAAGCTCGTTGCAGTCGAAGCAATGGGCGGCAGCGAGAACGAGAGGGATGGGAAGGGGAAGAAGCTCACGGTGAACATGATGAGCTAGGCAGCGCGGTCGGGGATGAGCTGCTGCTGCAGTGACGACGAAGGGGATCTCCAAAGATCAAGCTGGGCAAGCGAAGCGCCGGGCTCGGCTCGCTCGATGGAGTGGACGACGGCGGAGATGTCGGACACAACGAGGCGACGCAGAGACGGCGGTGGCCACGTCTACAACGGCGAGGTGGCAGCGGCTGTGTTGGCCATGGCAGAGGAGAGCGAGGGAGAGACGTTGGGGGAGAATGGACGTGTCCAGGGGGTCGAGGGGGTGACGTGGAGGTCGAACAGCTCATCCAGGGGCAAAGCGGCAAGCAGGTGGCGCTGTGGCGAAGCTCAAGACTGCGGGGCGTAACGCCCCGCCGCTTAGCGGGACGAAGCATTGGTCGGGCATGGGCCAAAGATAAAGGTTGGGCCACCAGGTGGGCTGGGTGGTGGGTTGCGGCCAAGTAAGTCCTTTTTCCTTTTATTTTCTGTTTTGTTTTATTTCTGCAAGTTTGTTGCATTTCTAAAAATTCTTAGACATCTTCAAAAATCATCAAACTTCACATGGCCACAGTTTCGAATATATCCAACATGGAACATTTTAGTTTGGGATTATTTGGGCATTTGAAATATTTTATAGTATTTAAATGCCCAAATTCAAATAACTAGTGATTTAATCCGGTGATCCGAGGATAACCTAGAAATTTGTGCACCATTTTTGTCAGAGGTTTAGGACTAAGGAAAAGATGATGAACATTTCGGAAGGGCATTTCAGGTTCATTGAAAATATTTTTAGTAACCCTAGTTGGTTCTAGAGGGTGCTGGGGGTTCTGTCATCCCCATTTCAAGTTTCTAATGTAAGATAGACATAATGCAAGCACTCTAATGCATGAACTAGCTAGGGTGTGACAACTCACCCCCACACAGAAAAATCTTGTCCCGAGATTTAGGATCCTCCGGAAAGAAGGTAGGGTACTCAAGTCGAAGACGATCCTTCCTTTCCCAAGTTCCTTCTTTCTCGGAATGGTGTGACCATTGAACCTTGAGAAACTTGATGTTATGGCGTTGAGTGGTACACTCGGCTTGATCGAGGATATGAACGGGGTATTCTCAATATGTGAGATTATCTTGGAGATCAAGCGTTTTGTGGTCCACTCCACGGGTAGGATCCGAGAAGCAACGCCTGAGTTGAGAAACATGGAAGACGTCGTGGACTCTCGAGAGGTGCAGAGGTAGTCCCAATTGGTAGGCAACTTCTCCTCATTTTGCAAGAATGCGAACGGGTCCAATGTAGTGAGGAGCCAATTTGCCTTTGATACCGAAGCGATGGATTCCCTTCAGAGGAGTAACCCGAAGGTAAGACTTCTCGTCAACCTCAAAAGTCATAGCCTTATGCTTACAATCATATTGGTTCTTTTGACGAGATTGGGATGTTTTCAAATTTTCACAAACAATGCGAACTTGCTCTTCTACTTCTTGGATCATATCCAGGCCAAAGAACCGTCTTTCCCCCGTTTCTAACTCGTTAAGAGGCGTTTGACACCTTCGTCCATAGAGAACTTCAAAAGGAGCTTTGCCAAAGCTAGATTGATAGTGTTGTTATAAGCAAACTCGGCTAATGGAAGGCATTTCTCCCAATCCATTCCGAAAGAGATAACAGAAGATCGAAGCATGTCTTCTAGGATCTGGTTGACGCGTCCTACTTGACCGCTTGATTGAGGGTGAAAGGCGGTGCTAAAGGAAAGACGGGTTCCCATAGCCATTTGGAAACTTTCCCAAAATTGAGAGGTGAAGAGACTTCCTCGATCTGAGTTGATTTCCAATGGAACACCATGGAGAGACACTATTCGGGAGATATACAAGTGTACTAGCTGACTAGCGGTTATACTCTCATGAACAGGCAAGAAATGGGCCACTTTTGAAAGACGATCGATAACGACGAAGATAGTGTTATTCCCTCTATTGGTCCCGGGAACCGTAATGAAATCCACACCAATTTTATCCCATTTCCATTCAGAATAGCTAAAGGTTGAAGGGTGCCAAGATGCCGTTGATGCTCGCTTTAACTTGACGACAAACATCGCAGTTAGCAACAAATTGAGCCATGTCTCTCTTCTTCCTAGTCCACCAGAACCTCTGGCGTAGGTCCGGATACATCTTAGTACTACCGGATGAATGCCGGAGGAGATTCATGAGCCTCCTTATGATCAATGCTGTAGATGCTGGTTCTTGGGAACCACAAGACGGTTCTCAAAGTACACAACATCTTGATCATTTACAGAGAAACATTTAGCATCTCCGCTAGCAACGTTCTCCTTGATCCCGGATATCCCTTTATCTCGCTTTTGGGCAGCGATGATTTGATCCGTAAGAGTAGGTTTCGCCACCAAGGTGGAAAGGAATCCTTGAGGAATGTGAAGGTTATTCTTCCAAAATTCGTCATGGAGAAGCGCTTGACTTTGTCGTAACATCAGATTGTTACAATATGGTTTACGACTTAATGCATCATCCATGATGTTGGCTTTTCCTGGGGTGTAAGTTATCCCTAAGTCGAAATCTGTGATCAACTCGACCCAACGCCTTTGCCTGAGATTCAAATCCGATTGGGTGAATATGTACTTCAGACTTTGGTGATCGGTGAAGATTTCGCAATGATTACAAAGAAGGTAACGTCGCCAGGTTTTGTGTGCATGGACTACAACTGCAAGCTCTAGATCATGTGTAGGATAATTCTCCTCATGTGGGTGCAATTGCCATGAAGCATATGCAATTACGTGACGATCTTGCATGAGAATGCAACCTAGTCCTTGTCGCGAGGCGTCGTTATAGATAACAATGTCCTTGGAGAAATCTGGTGGTACCAGTACGGGAGCAGATGTCGAGCGTCTTTTCAGTTCCTGAAAGCTGTGCTCACATTGTGGGGTCCACTCGAACTTTTTATCTTTCTTGTGGAGTTCAGTTAGTGGTTTAGCAACTTTGGAGAAGTTCTCGACAAAGTGGTGACAGTAGCTCGCTAGGCCAAGGAAACTCCGAACTTGCTTGACCGATTCAGGTGGAGTCCAATTAAGAACGTCTTGAACTTGCTCGGGGTTGACAGGAATACCATTACCAAAGATTACATGGCCTAGATAGGTCACTTCTGGCGACTAAAATTCACATTTAGAGAATTTGGCATAAAGGCGATGCTCTCGAAGTTTCATCAACACAAGCCTTAAATGCTCGGCGTGTTCTTCCTCATTCTTGGAGTAGATGAGTATATCATAGAGGTAAACCACGACGAATTTATCCAAATACTCCATGAAGATTGAGTTCATTAACCGAGAGAAAGTGGTCAGCATTTGTTAAACCAAAGGACATGATGGTGTACTTGTATTGGCCATAACGAGTAACAAAGGCTGTTTTGGGAATGCCCCCGTTCTTGATTTTTATTTGATGGTAGCCCAACCTCAAATCCATCTTAGAAAAGACTGAGGATCTAGTGAGCTGATCATACAGATCGTTGATCCTGAGATACCTTGTCGGAGTACTAAGGTAGGGGTACCTCAGTACCCCAACTTGTGCACGGGCAGCCGCAGCTTCCCGTAGCTGGATCCACCAACTGCTTGCCGGAGACCATTCCTGCTCCATACCAAGCCATTCAAGAACAAAGTGTACAAGACAAAAGATCAAGGCCCCGGCAAGAGGAGCTTGCCGGAAGGCCGCTCTGTGCTCAAGATCATATCACCCACACAAGGCCCTCGGCGAGAGGAGCTCGCCGGGAGGCTAGAAGGCTACATCACAAGACACGCCGGCGCTTATACGCTGCGTCCGGCGAGGGCCCGGGAGCGACGAGTTACAAGCCCGACAAGCTCCCGGCCCGCAAGATCAAGACCCCGCAAGGTACTTGCCGGAGAGCTGCGATGCGTGCCGCGACTCCAGCTCATCTCGCCCACGCCGCCGCCTTCAGCTTTCTCCGAGACGCGGGCGGTGGCTAAACCGCATGAGGGTGCGGTGGCACTCCACGGTGGTGGCTCCATCGCCGGGGCGACGGAGACGCAAGGGCGGAGCTTTTGGGGTGACGGCGACGGCATTTAATGCTCTTGTCCCCTCTCGTCAAAAGTAGGTAGAATCCACTGCTCAAGCTAATCGAGCTGCACTGCTCCCGCGACTGCTCCAACTACCACCTCTTTTACATTTTTACCCCTCTACCCTACGCTGACACCTGCCGGTGACCCCTTGCCCTATAAAAGGAGGCCCATGCACAACGAGAGGGGTTCCGATCATTCGCTACTCGAGGTTCCGATCATTCGCGACTCGCGAGGTTCGCCATTTGCAACTCTCACGCCGGTAGCTACTGCTGTAGCTCTTCAAGCTCCCGGCACAATACAACACAAAGCAGCAGAGGGTTTTACGCGACCATCGCGCCCGGCCGGGTAAAATCTCGCCTCGCAAGATCGCCGATCCGCTTCTCCGCGATCCTCCGCCTCGCATCAACACACGGCGGGCCGCCCCGCGGCCCCATAGTTGTCGCCCACCCATCGCCACGACATCTTTGGCGCGCCAGTATGGGCGCCGGTTGTGCAGACCTGATCCGGCGTCGCGCCGCCGCTTTTTCATCAACCTCTCCGCTTAAATCGGCAACTCCGCCGACAATCGCGCCATGGCCCCAAGACGAGAGCTTCGAGGGTCGCAGACCATCTCCGTTTTCCCCACCGCCACCGGAGCCAACGGTGGGCGGAGGAGATGCCGTGGAAGGGTGGACGCCGGCGAGGGCACTCGCGGCGCTACCGATCTGTGGACAGACGGAGGACCCCGCCGCCTCCATAGATCCGGCCCATCTCAGCAAGACGACGACCAAAGCAGCGCCATACCACGGAGGTGGTATCCGCCGCTGAACAGGGCGCCCGGAGGCTCGCGGATGTTCCAACCCCGCCCGTGACACGGCAAAGCGAAGGTGCCGGCAGACCTGCTCCTTCTAACACCGCGAAGCCCGAGCGCCCCCCGCCTCGCACCGCCGCTTCCCGCTTCCTCCACTTCGCAGAAGCGCCACAAGAGCGCAATGCTCTCGACTTCTCCGCAGCGACAAGGCCGAGGACCGGAGGGCTACCATCTGCAGCCTGGTCGCTTTCGCCAACAACGACCGTCAACAGCAGCTCGCGCCTCACGGCCGCGGGCAGATGAGAAGACGGCGCCAGCGGCGATAAAACCGCCGGGCGCAATTACCGCACTCCCCGCCGCGAAGCGAAAGACGCCGCCGCCGAATAACGCCGACGATGGCTCCACGGCGTTGCCGGACCAAGCTGGCTCGCCGGATCAACGCCAGTCTCGACGAAGCGGCGATAAGAAGACGCCGAACCACGATCGAAGCGCCGAGAGACTCGGCGACAATCGCACCAGAGGGCTGGGAGCATTGTCGACGACGCGGCGCGCCGGGCGAGCCAGCGACTTATCAGACGCTGCAGGCTGCCCCGCATTCACCCGTGAGCTGCGGCGCGCCCAAAGGGCCCAAAGATGAAGAATTTCAAGCCCGACGCGTCGGAGAAGTACGACGGCAAGACGCACCTCGAATTCCTCGTTCACACCATCGCTGCAGGCTGCCGGGGCGCGACGAGAAGATTCTCGCGAACTACTTCCCGCCAGGCTTAGGCCGAACGCTCGTTTGGCTTATGCACTTGCCGAGGGCTCCATTTCTTCCTCGGCGACCTTTGCTATCGCTTTGTTGGCGCCTTCACCGGGCGGCCACAAACCCCACGGCCGAGAGAGTGATTCCACATTTTGGCCTGTAGGAAGGAGAATCCTGCGCAAGTACATCCAACGCTTCAGCCGCAAGCGCAAAGACAACATCCTCGACGCCCACCCCGCTGCGCTTATCGCTCGTTCCACCGAACGCGGCGCAACCGCCGCATGCGTGAAGAAATGGCGGCGACTAAGATCCGGATGTCAGCCGAGCTTTATGCTCGGTGATAAATGCGACGCGCTGAAGAGGGGAGGAGGCCTCGGGAGGATGTCGGGCGCAGGAGGGAGCGACTCGACGACGCCGCCTGCAAAGAAGCGCCGGCGCAAACTTCGAAGAAGAACAAGGAACAGGTGCTTGCCGTCGAAAAGTCCGCAAGGAAGCTCCCGCCAAGCAAACACAGCTGGTAACTCCGCAAGGAGCTTGCCTCGTGGCGGCAGCCGACAAGCAGTGGCGGTCCCGCAAGCAAGATCGCAAAATCCACCGCACTAAGGGCCACGACTCTCTAATCGCAAGCGCGCCGACTATCTCGCCGAGCAGCAAAAAAGCTGAGTACGAGAGACGCGACAAGGAGAGGGCCCAGGTGGCGGGGAACCGAGCAAGAAGCGGTTGCTCACCGGTCGGGAGGACCCCGGCAAGGCCAAGCGGCGATAAGGTGATCGACCTTCTGAGCCGCGACAAGGATGAAGAAGATGGCGACGAGGACATGGAGGAAGAGGATGACAGTGAACAGGAGTTCCGTAGGCCACGGAGGTCCTCAGGCGCCGACGGTGGCGCCTGTTACACACCTCCCACCGCCAACTAAAGCAAGGGCACGTGAGGTGAATGCAGCAGAGCCGCCCATGGAGTCGCCAAGCAGTTCTCAAATGGTCCAACGCCCATCATTTTTGATCTTGAGGATCACCCCGACCGCACCACCGCGGTCGGGTGTTTGCCGATGCTGGTCTCGCCCACCATCCGCAACCTCAAGGTCACCAAGATGTTGGTTGACGGCGGGCCGGGCTGAACTTGATCTCCTCTCGCTGTGATCAAGAAACTCCAAATCCTGATGGCGAAGCTCGAAGAGACCGGTTTCTTCCAAGGAATCAACCCGGAAGGAGCAGGCCTAAGGGAAAGATCACCTTGCCGGTGACCTTTGGCGGAGCTCAACTTCAGACCGAACGCGCACTTTCGACGTCGCCGATATTCCGCTGCCATACAACGGATACTCGCCGCCCCGCCTCGCCAAGTTCATGGCAGCTTCCCATTACGCCATAACGCAGCTCAAGATGCCGGGCCGATAAGCGCCATCACCGCCCACAGCGACAAGAAAGACGCACTTATCTCGCACCGACAAGATCTACCGGGATGCGCCGCAGCGCCGATAAGGATGCGCTTTGCCGCCAAGCTCCTGTGGGAAAGAAGATGAAGACTAAGTCCGCAAGCGCCCGGGACCCACTCCGCAACAGCACTCCTTCGAGTGTTGCGCCTGTTGCCGAGGACGCCTGGCCGAGCTCCACCGCAAGGCTAAAAGGGAATGGCTGCTCCGCCAATACCAAGAAGGTGTCCGCTAAGGAGGACGGCATCGGTGGTACCTTCACTATCGCGCCACGCTGACAAAGAAATAGGAAAGCGCCGCTTGCTTTCTCGTAGGCGAATGTCGATGTGTTTGCATGGCAACCATCCGACATCCCCGTGTTCCTGTGAAGGTAATTGAGCACAAGCTCGCCGCTTGCCCTCATGCGCGCCCGCCAAGCGTAAAGTGAGGAAGCAAGCCGTGGAGCGCCAAGAGTTCATCAACGAAGAAATCAAGAAGCTAGAGGCAGCAGGCCTAGTTAGAGGTGTGATCCATCCGACGTGGTTAGCAAACCCAGTCGTCGTACGCAAGGCCAACGGGAAATGGAGGCTGTGTATAGACTTCACCGATGTGAATAAAGCATGCCCCAAGGATCCATTCCCTTTGCCGCGCATTGACCAGATTGTTGACTCCACTGCCGGATGTGAGCTACTCTTTCTTGATGCTTACTCAGCTATCACCGATCTTCATGGCCAAAGAGGATGAAGAGAAGATCGCTCATCACTCCATGTGGCACCTATTGCTTCATACGCATGCCATTTGGACTCAAGAATGCGGATCGACATTCGCAAGGGTAGTATATACTGCTTTTGAGCCACGATCCACGTAAATATAGAAGCTACATGGATGATATCGTGGTGAAGAGCAAGAGCAAGGATACACCGATTCAAGATTTGGAAGAGACATTTCAGAACTCAAGAAGATACAGCCTAAAGCTGAACCCCGAGAAGTGCGCTTTGGGGTTCCTCCCAAGCTTCTCGGTTCTTGTGTCACAAAGAGGGATCAAGCCAACCCCGACAAGATCAAAGCCATTGAGCGATCCAAGCCCCAAAGCGGGTCAAGGATGTCAAGGCTCGCGGGTTGCGTGGCCGCCTCAAGAGGTTCATTTCAAAGTTCTGCAGAAGGCGCTCTACCCTTCTTCAAAATCTTGAAGAAGGCAGGCCCATGAAGTGGACTCCAGAGGCGGAGACAAATACCGCAAGATTTGAAACATTACCCGCCCTCCACTCCAATACTTGTCGCTACTTAAACCACAAGAGAAGTTGTCATTGTACCTAGCGGCAACCAACCAAGTGGTTAGTGCTGTGTCTGGTAGCGGAGAGGAGTCCGACGAGGAGGCTGCATCTCCGCAAGTGAGTCCAATGACAAGGTGGTACCGCCCGACAAGCGCCGCCCCGACGAGGACAAATCACAGCAGAATGTATGAGGTGCGGAAAAGATGGTGCAGCACCCAGTGTATTTTGTAAGCTCCTTCGCAGGGGCTAGATCGAGATACTCTGGTGTGCAAAAGTTGCTTTTTGGCCTCCTCATGGCCTCAAGAAAGCTGCGCCATTACTTCCAGCACACGAGATAACAAAGGGTCACCGCTTCCCGCTGAATAGAATATTGCACAACCCAGAGGCAACAGCAGGATCGTTGAGTGGGCACCGGAGTTGTCAAGCTTTGACTCAAGTTCAAAGCACTTCAACCATACAGAGCCGGGCTTTGGCAGAATTATAGCGTAATGGACCGCAACACCGATGAAGAGGTCCAAGAAACAAGTGCACCTGCAAGAAGGCCAAGTGAATGGGTAATGTACTTTGATGGTGCCTTCGCTGCAAGGCGCCGGTGCCAAGGCGTGGTACTCATCGCGCCCACCGGGAGCACCTCAAGTATGTCATCCAGATGCACTTCCCAAGAGAGCAAGCGACAAACAACACCGCTGAATATGAAGGATTGCTTGCCGCCTCGTGATTGCGCCGAACTTGGGATCAAGAAGTTGATTGTGCGGGGATTCTCACTGGTGGTCCGCAAGTGAACAAGAGCTATCGAGCCCTTTGATGGAAGCTTATGTAGATGAAGTGAGGAAGCTTGAGGAACGCTTTGAAGGTTTGCGATGGAGCATGTCCCGAGAGCTCAAAATGAAATCGCAGATGGCCTTTCAAAGTGTGCTTCAATGAAGTTACTGTGGAACCAGTGAACCTTCTTACTCAAGTTGACTCAACCCTCCGTCATACCATCAATTGGGCAGACCAAGAAGAGAAAGTTGGTCGCTGGCGACTACTTGCCGGCGGATCTTCCTAAGACCGCCGCCAAAGTCCCCAAGGTCAACGGTCAGGACGCTGAGGAACAGTTTGCTCTGCCGATCCTCGGATCTCAGGCGATCGGGCAAGTGTTCCCGACAAGCCTTGCCCCGGCAAGCTTGCCGGGGACCTTCAGCCCGCAGAGCCAGAGATCTTTGCCGAGAAGCCGAGGTTCCCGCAGCGCCTTCATGCCTTTAGTCCATGCCATCGAGCCCCAAGCTCCGCATGGGCACAGCAGACGTCTGCTTCGCAAACCGAGAACTTCCCGACGACCTCGAGAAATAGAAAGGGTAACCAGACAACAGTATGTACCAGTTCGTGGACAACGAACTGCATGTAAGAAGGCTCAATGGTGTCGATTGAAGTGCATCTCCGTGGAAGATGGGCGTAAGCTGCCGGCGAAATACATGGTGGCATATGCGCCACCACATTGGCGCTGAGGGCACTTGCCGAAAGCTTTCCGAAGGGTTCTTTGGCAAGAAGCCTCCAAGATGCAACCGCACTAGTAACCAAGTGTGAAGCGTGCAGGCCCATGCAAAGCAAATTCATCGGCCAGCTCAAGCTCTCCAAACAATCCCTTTATCCTCGCCCTTCTCGTCCGGGGACTCGATATCTCGCCCTTCCCCTGTTTGTCGGGGCTTTGAGTACTTGTACGTAGTAATCGACAAGTTCACAAAGTGGCCGGCGGAGCCAGTGAGAAAGGTGACAAAGACAACAAGCAATAAGTTCTTCCGGCCGATTGTGTGCCGCTTCGATCCCTAACCGGATTATCACCGACAACGGTACACAATTCACTAGCCGCACCTTCATGCAATACGTCCAAGACCTTGGCGCCAAGGTCTGTTTACTTCTGTTGCTCACCCAAGGAGCAACGGTCAAGCAGAAAGGGCCAATGCTGAAGTGTTGCGCGGACTCAAGACAAGAACTTTCGACAGCCGCGCAAGCGCGAAGAAATTGATAGAGGAGCTGCCGCGGCTCTTGGTCAATCGAACGACACCAAATCGAGCCACCGGACGTACACCCTTTGCTCTAGTTTATGGAGCGAAGCAGTTCTCCCCACGAACTCGTGATACGGATCTCCTCGAGTGCTCGCTATGACGAGCTTGAGCAAGAGCAACTGCAACAAGATAACGATTGCTCCTCGAGGAGGGACGCCTCTGTGTTGTCAGACGAGCTCCTCGATACCAGCAAGCCTTGCACCGCTACCATAGCCGCAAGGTCAAAGCCAGAGTCTCGAGGAAGGCGACCTTGTTCTTCGGGCGTGTTCAGTCCGCCAAGAATTCCAACAAGTTGACGCCGGCGGGAAGGCCCTTATCGGGTGAGACAAGTCACGAGGCCCGGCGCTGTCCGCCTCGAGACCGAAGAAGGCTTACCAGTGAGTAACTCCCGAACATAGAGCATCTTCGCCAGTTTTACCCATAAGGGCGTTGTTGTTGATCCGCCCGGCAACCACCTTTTGTACAAAAGCTTTGCCGCCGCAGATGTAACCCTTTGTACAAAGCCGGGCGCAGACCCCATGCAGCAATAAAGTTTCCGTGTTTTGCGCTATTTGCCTTTTTTCCCATGCTCTTCTTTGCTATTCGCACGAAGTTATTTGGCATCTTTCAGACGACACGCATATCCGCAAGCAATAGCACGCGAAAAGCCATATGCTTTTTCCATTTTCTTTCCTTGTCTCTAAGCAAAAGAAACATTCCTCGCACAAGTTTGCCGGGGAAGGAAGTGGAGGATGAGTTCAAGAAAGAGAAGCTTGCCGGAGAACGGCTCAAAGATTTAAATTTTTAGTTACCTTCCTTGAACAACCGCACTTTCGTGATGGAAAACTTGTGCTCGGAGGAACCTACCCATGGATAGTCGCACTCGCTTTGTTTTCGAGCGTGCTCAACGATTTAAGTGAGCGCGACAAAGTCTTGCGCCTTTGTTTCGCTTTCGAGCCCGCCGCAAACTAGGTGCGCTATGCAAGCCATGGCAAGGTTGTTGCCGGTAAGGCCTTGGCTAGCAGGCTGCTTCGAGTTTGACACTCGGCACTTCGCGGCAAGGGCTCCTTGCCGCAAAACTCCTAGAAGCATAAAGTTAAAACGCACGGGTTGAGGATCAAGGCAAGGGAGATGACACCGCATCCGCCGATCGTAATAAAGGTAATATCTACAAGGAATAACTTGTCGCGATGACTAATGAATTCATAGCGACTGCGCAGCAACAAAAGGAAATAAAGATAAAAGAGGCCTAGTCACGCGGTCGCCTCCATCCCGGGATCTTGTTCACTTTGGCGATGATGTGGGCGACCTGCTCCTTCAGAGCCTCCATGTCCGCTGCCGGGCAAGCTGCGAAGGCGACGTTGGAGAGGTTTATTCCGGGTTGCGGTATACGATCTTCGCCAAGACGCTTCCATGGTTCCTCACAAGACACCGGGCGCCTCCTCGGCGAAGCTGCGCGATCTTCTTCCGCAATTTGCAAGAGCTGGCGCGACTTCAAGAAGAGGCTGAGCTTGGCGCCAGGAGCGAGGTTTGATCCGGGAGTAGATGAGATGCTCCAGCTTCAGCGCCAAAGAGCTCCTCGGTCGATGGCGGACGCGAAGATACTAAATCCTCGGTCCATATCTCGACGATGCGCGGAAATCCTCGGCTGCTTTGTTGGCGCCGCCACTAAGGATCGCTCGCGGAGCTCCTCCTTCAGCTTGGTTTCGGTCCCGGCAGCGCCGAGCGAGTCCTTCAACAAGGAAATTTTCTCGCTCAAGATCCTCGACGGAGTCCTTGGCGGCCTTCAGCTCGTCGCCTTTCTCAAAGAAGACGCTACCGAGCTCTGAGTTGGTGTGGGCATATTTCGGCCCCGTGGTGAGCGCGGCGATCTTCTCCGAGTCCACCTTCAACAGCTCCTCCAGCTTGCGCGACCTTGGCGGCAAGATCTTCCTTGGCGGTCTCCGCAGCCGCCGCGCGCCTTTCGCTTCTTCAATTTCGCCAAGGGCTTGCTCCCGAACGCAAGGTCTTCCTCGGGCGCGCCAAGGGCAACCTTTCGCTGGTTGAGCTCCCCTTCGCCAGACAGCTCCACTCCGCGAGCCGCTGCTGCTCTTCGCCTCGCTTTCCAAAGAGCCACCCTTCATACCGCCCGGCGAAGTTGCTCACGCCCGCCACCTCGGGAGAGCAGCCCGGTTGGCGGCGCTGAGCTCGCGCCGCTTCTCCATCTCCTCGGCGGCCTTGGCGGCAAGGGCTTCCCGAAGCGAAGCTACCGTCTGCCCGGTAAAGGCCAGAGCTGGTGAAGCAGCCTCATCAGCCCGCTGCCCCCGCCGGCCCTTCGACGACCTTCAAGCCAGGAGGCGAGGATCTCCCCATCGAAGGCCTCGCCCGCTGGAGCTCAGGACGAGGAACCCCACGGCATCCGGATGAAGACACCGCTGGGGCTTCCAAATAGTAGCCGACCGCTTTTCTCCGGCGGAGGGTCGGTGACCGCGCAGCACTGACGCCCCGCAGCTTCCGCCAGAGGCGGTCGCCGCCCCTCCCTCGCCGCAAGGTCTGCAGCCGGAGCAGCTCGACACATGTGGCTCGGCGGTTCCCGCCAAGCTCTCGACGACAGGGCGCCGCGCCACCCTGCATGTCTTCCTCCTCCTCAATGACGACCTCCGCTCCATCTGCCGGGGAGGAGGAGGATCTTGAAGAAGAAAGAAAAAGCAAAGCAGTTCAAGCAAACGTCCGAAAGAGGCAACGCCAAGGAGACGGTTGCGTAACTTACCTTGGCGACATCTTCAGCAAGGCGGGTTTCTTGCCGGGAACCATCCTTGCCGGAGAAGCCGGTTCGCCGGGCTACTCGCCTTGACGGAGTACCCGCCCTGGCGGAACGCCTTCCCTTGCCGGGAGTCCAGCCTTGGGGATGGAGGGACTGCTCGCTTCCTCGAGGGCGACCTCCGGATGCTCCTCGCCGCTGCGGCTCCATCTCTCGCGCAAGTCGAGACAAACACATCAAGATATTGGGACAAGATGAAGCTTTGACGCGCCGCAAGCGAAGGTGCGGGCCCAGACGACGCTGGGCTGCGCCGGGCTGCTCTCGACGGCGCTGGTCCGCAAGCTTGCCTCCGCAGACGCCCCTGGCCGCCTCGACGGGCGGGTCATCCGCGACTTCACCACGGCACCTTGGCTTTCGCCGCCGCCGCCGGTCCCAAATCAGCACAAAACAAAATTAGCCACAACAATAATCAAGGCGAATCTAAGAAGATAAGGATTTCTGATACTCACCTCTGTTCTTCCTCGCCGCCTTCGCCAAGGCGGAGAAGTCATATCGCACCGGGTTGCGCCGGCGCGAGGAGCAGAGGCGGAGGCCTCTCGGCGCTTGGCGGCCTCGGGCTGGGGCTGCGAAGATCCAGCCTCGTGGCGGCCGGGCCCGAGAAGCGGGCGGAGCCGCCGCCCGCCGGAGAAGACCCCGTCCGCCGGGCGCCGCCTGCGAGGCGCCTTTGCCGTGGCTCTCGCTGGTCGCTCGCCATGTCGGGTGCATCGTCGCCTCGAGCGGCTCGACTTCGGAAGCTTGTGCCGCCCGGGCGAGCCGGTAGTTGCCGGGCGGCGATTGCTCGCCGCCGCTTTGCGGAGGCGCCAGCGAGAACGCTTGGGGCTCGCCGGGCGGGAGGTCTCCGACGACGAGGAGAGGTCGCTGTCAGAAGGTCCGTGGACCCGCCGCATCCTCGGCGATCGCGCATCCTCCTCCTCCTCCGCCGCCGGCTCTCCAGACCCAGCGCCGCGCACGACCCCTTTCCTCCGCGCTCGCGCCTCGCGGCACTCGGCTCCTCCGGGGCGGCGCCATTTTGCCGCTGCCTCGCCGCAATTCCAGTGGATCCTGAGTGCCTCAGAGAAGGGACCCCAGCAAGCGTGCCGGAGGAAGTCGCAGCAATCTGCAGATCTCCGCCGCCCGCTTGATAGGACTCCTCGCAGCCTCCGCCTCGGGCGCATAATCGAACTTCCTCGCCGCATGCTGCTGCAGCGCCTTCGCCCGAGAAGCTATGTACGCGAGCTCCTGGTCCGTGGTGTCCCGTGTCAGCCCCCGGATCTGCCTCTTATTCTTCGCCACCACTCAAGGGTGTCAAGAAGTCGAGGATGTCTGATGGCTCGGGCGAATCCATGAACGCCCACGCCGCGGCGAGTCACACGCAGCATCATGGCGAGGAGGCGATCCCGGCTGCGTTGTTGCAAAGGGGCACCACTCCCGGGAAGCTCGAACCACTCGATGGGCCGGTCGATTTGAAGAGCTCCCTGACCATCCCCTCGCCCAGCGCCGTGAAGTTGAAGTTCAGCCCAAAGGCGCAGCCTCATTATGTCCCTCGCGCCGCAGATTCCCAGCCGGCCTTTTCCTGTCTTGGAGAGGGCGATGCGGCGGCGGAGGAAGTCTCGCGCCACCGCTGCAATGGACAACCCCGCTTGTCGGAGACGGCGATCCGGATGAGGGCAACATCGAGCTTAATGTCATCCGAATCCAGCTCACTCCAATCTCGCCACAAGAATGGGCGCCAGCGCGGGCGCGGTGAAGGATCGCGGCTCGCCTTCGACGATCCAGCACCAATCTGCGCTACCACTCTTCCCACTTGACGCGGAGTTCTCGCAAGCACGACCTCTTCAAGTTCGCACGGAAAACCCAAGAAATCCCTCCCGGAGAGGGGGAGCCGGGCTCGCTCTAGGAGTAAAGAAGTGCCTGAACAGAGCTACATTTGGGTATATCCTTATGAAGTTTTCGCACATATAAAGCGAAACCGCCATTGTGAGGACGGCGCTGGGGGTGAAATCAAGAAGGTGGAAGCCATATGTGTTCATGATATCACGTAAAAATTCAGAAAAAGGAGGACAAAGACCGCAGTGGAAGAAGGCTGCGAAGAAGTAGTACCCGCCGGGTAGTTGTCCATAGTGGCGGCGGGTGGGCTCGTCCGAGGATGCGCCGAGGTCCTCTTGGCCTGAACAGAAATACTTGCCCCAGAGTTCTTGCACGCCGAGCCGCGGAGGAAAGACGACGCTTCTCCTCCGCATCCGGGCGAGCTCTTCCGCCTGCTCGGATTTCTCCTTCTGGTATTCTCCGCTTTCTCCTTCCCTTCCTGGTTTTCGGGCCATGGCGGAGGCGGCGAGGGAAGGAGGATGAAGAATCCGACGACGCCATGGACGCAAGAACCGGCGGAGGAGATGCGGAGGCGAGCGCAAAGAGGGTTTCGGAGGAGGAAGGAGAAGCAATGAAAGCGATGGAGGGAACCGCGCCGCTTCCTCTGCTTTTATGGGGAAGTGGGGCGCCCGCTTTTCTCATTAAGGGCGGCACGCCCTATCCCACGACGCCGCAGAATCGACGCGCGCTGCCGCACGGGAGGCGGCAGAGGCGGAAGCAGATTCGACGCGCCATGGGCTTCAAGCGTGTCTGCAGACTGCCTTTGGGCCTGGCCCAACAGCGCTGGCACTGTATGGCCCAGCCCGGGCTCTGCTGGTGTACTAAGGTAGGGGTACCTCAAGACTTCAACTTGTGCACGGGCAGCCGCAGCTTCCCGTAGCTGGATCCACCAACTGCTTGCCGGAGACCATTCCTGCTCCATACCAAGCCATTCAAGAACAAAGTGTACAAGACAAAAGATCAAGGCCCCGGCAAGAGGAGCTTGCCGGAAGGCCGCTCTGTGCTCAAGATCATATCACCCACACAAGGCCCCGGGCGAGAGGAGCTCGCCGGGAGGCTAGAAGGCTACATCACAAGACACGCCGGGCGCTTATACGCTGTCGGCGAGGGCCCGGGAGCGACGAGTTACAAGCCCGACAAGCCCCGGCCCGCAAGATCAAGACCCCGGCAAGGTACTTGCCGGGAGAGCTGCGATGCGTGCCCGCACTCCAGCTCATCTGCCCACGCGTCGCCTTCAGCTTTCTCCAGAGACGCGTGGCGGGTGGCTAAACTGCATGAGGGGTGCGGTGGCACTCCACGGTGGTGGCTCCATCGCTGCGGGCGCACGGAGACGCAAGGGCGGAGCTTTTGGGGCGACGGCGACGGGCATTTAATGCTCTTGTCCCCTCTCAAAAAGTAGGTAGAATCCATCGCTCGCTAATCAGAGTCGCACTGCTCCCAAGACTGCTCCAACTACCACCTCTTTTACATTTTACCCTCTACCCCACGCTGACACCTGTCGGTGACCCCTTGCCCTATAAAAGGAGGCCCATGCACAACGAGAGGGGTTCCGATCATTCGCTACTCTCGGAGGTTCCGATCATTCGCGACTCGCGAGGTTCGCCTCATTTGCAACTCTCACGCCGGTAGCTACAGCTGTAGCTCTTCAAGCTCCCAAGCACAATACAACACAAAGCAGCAGAGGGTTTTACGCGACCATCGCAGCCCGGTTGGGTAAAATCCTCGCCTGCCAAGATCGCTTCGATCCGCTTCTCCACAAGATCCTCCGCCTCGCATCAACACACGAAGGGGCCGTCCCCGGCGGCCCCATAGGTGTCGTCCACCCATCGGCCACGACATACCTGTTCTTGATTTGACCAAGTTGACAGGTCGATAATCTACAACCATTTGATCCATACCATCCTTCTTCTTGATGAAGAGGACGGGACAAGCCCATGGAGAAGAACTAGGACGGATGAAACCCTTTTTCAAGGACTCATCGAGTTGTTTCTTAATCTCGGCTAGTTCAAGTGGTGCCATTGTATAGGGTCTTCTAGAGATTGGGATAGTTCCTGGGATAAGATCTATCACGAACTCGACATCTTGGTCAGGTGGGACACCTGGCAGCTCTTCTGGAAAAACATCCGGGAAGTCACGAACTACTGGAACGTCTTCGAGGTCTGGTAGAGGACTGGCATTGAGAGAATATAGCTGTCGCTTAGCTACTCGGGTCAAGACATTGACTACCTTGCCCGAAGCGTGTGTGAGTTTGTCGGTGTACTAAGGTAGGGGTACCTCAGTACCCCAACTTGTGCACGGGCAGCCCCAGCTCCCCCGCAGCTAGATCCATCAAATGCTTGCCGGAGACCATCTCCGCTCCACACCAAGCCATTCAAGAACAAAGTATATAAGATAGAAGCTCAAGACCCCGGCAAGAGGCGCTTGCCGGGAAGGCCATTCCTGTGCTCAAGGCTACATCACCTTACAGATCCCCGGCGAGAGGAGCTGCCGAGGACTAGAAGATCATATCACGAAGACACGCCTCGGCTGCTGCCAAGGCCCGGCGAGGACCCGGGAGCGGTAAGTCACAGAGCCCGACAAGCTCCCGGCCCAAGAAGATCAAGACCCCGCAAGGCGCTTGCCGGGAGAGCTATGCTACGTGCTCAAGACTCCAGCCATCTGCCCACGCGCCGCCTCCAAATTTCTCCAGAGACGCTGGCGGATGGTCAGTGCTGCATGAGGAATGCGGTGGCACTCCACGGTGGTGGCTTCGCCGCCGCGGGCGAAGGAGACGAATGGCGGAGCTTTTGGGCGACGGCGACGGGCATTTAATGCTCTTGTCCCCTCTCACAAAAGTAGGTAGAAAGCATCGTGAGCTGCACCGCTCTCGCGACTGCTCCAACTACCACCTCTTTTACGCTTTTACCCTCTACCTCACGCTGACACCTGCCGGTGACCCTCGCCCTATAAAAGGAGGCCCATGCACAACGAGGGGGTTCCACGACCGCTACTCGCGAGGGATCATTCGCCACTCGCGAAGGTTCGAACCCCAGCAACTCCAAATACCGATTCGCCAGCCACACACCACTCCACCGCTTGCTCGCATTCTTGAGCAAGATCTAATACAACACAATGCAGCAGAGGGTTTTACGCGACCATCGCGTCCGGCTGGGTAAAATCCTCGCGTGCATCGCCGACCGCTTCTCCGCGCAGCCTCCGCCCCGCATCAACACACGGGGCCCGCCCCATAGGTGCCGCGCCACCCATCGGCGCGACATCTCGGGCGCGCTGTAGGGGGCGAGAGGTTGCGAACCTGATCCGGCGTTCAAGGCCAAAGACTTTTCATCAACCTCTCCACTTCATCAGCAGCTTCATCGACAACTACGCCATGGTCCCAAGACGAGCTTCGAGGGTCGCGACCCATCTCCGTTTTCCCGCCTCCACCGGAGCCAACGGCAGCGGAGGAGACGCCGGTGGAAGGGTGGACACCGGCGAGGGCGCCATGGTGCCACCAGATCCAGGATGGGACGGAGGACCGCGCTGCCTTCAGAGATCCGCGCCCCTCCAAAGATAGCAGCTCAGCGCGCCACACCACGAGAAGGTGGTATCCGCCACCGGGCAAGAGCAAGGGGCTCGCGGGGCGCCCGGACTGCTGTCCATGCATGAGTAAAGCGAAGAGGTCGAGGCAGGTTCGCTCCCCTAACATTGTTAGGGACCCGAGTATATCCGCCTCGCACCGCCGCTCCCGCTTCCCTCGCCCCGCAAGCGCTTATCCTCGAGTGCTACGATGTCGCCGAAAGACGCGCCATCGAGCTCTAAGTCCGCAAGGACGGCTCGTGCTCCATCCGGCAAGCGCATTCTCCTGAGCGCAGAAGCCCGGTGAGGACAGCTTTGGTGTTCGCCCCGCAAGCGCCTCCTCGAGTGCCGCGCCCGCCATGGACACACCATTGAGCTCCACCAGCGAAAGAAAAAAAAGAAAAGCTAAGTCGCCGAGCCTTCGTCGCAGAGCACTCTTTAATTTCATACTTTTATATGTTATACCTCGCGATTCGCCCTTTGTACGCTAAACTCCGGCGCGGAGGAGCTCTGCTTGTGGATGGTCGCACCTTACTTCGCTTCAACACGCCAACGAAGTTAAGAGTAAGCCGCGACCAGCCAAGGCCTGCTTTCGCTTCGAGCCTGCTCAGCAAGTTAAGTCGCCGCGCCGACACGGCAAGGTTGTTTGCCGGAGGCGACACCAGCCAAGCGGGTTGCCGACGCCCGCGACTCAAAGAAGCGTGTTGAGCACCGCAAGTTACCTAGAAGCGAGGGTGAAAGCACACAAAGGATGTAGGGCGAGGGTATAACGTGGCGAGTCATGCCGTGAAATGTCGTCCGTATGAGAGACTTGGACGCAAGAGGAGCCAAGTCGTGGCCAGCTTATGTGCTTGTTTTGTTTCCGAGTCCGCTCAACAAACACAAGTGTGCTGCAGCACTTTATCTTGCTTCCGAGCCACGCCAGCAAGTTAAGCCGCGAATCGCCCGACAAGGTTGCTTGCCGGAAGCGACACCACCAGCGGCTGTCCCTGCTGGCAAGCATGTTCGCCCCGCAAGCTCCCCAAGAGCGAGAGTACAAACATACGAAGGACAAAACCCGGCATCGTATTGCCTAGTCAAGATTTATATGCACATGCACCTACATGTACGTTGAGCAATTGCATATCTACCTCAGCTATTTTCACGACTAAAATTGCAGCAACAAGAAGGAACCAAAAGATCGCACCCGCGCCTGGGGCCCGGCGAGTCAGGGTCGCCGGGGGGCTGCTGATGCCAAAGTTCTTCTTCGGCGAGCCAGCCTCGCTGGGGCTGCGAGCATCGAGATTCGCTCCGCAAGCTAGTGTTGCTGGGGCTGCGAAGTTCAGATAAGTTTTTCATCCCCATCATGCATCCTCTCATGGACCGGAGATGCGGACCGCTTTGAACGATCGTGTCTTGTAAAACCCAGACGTGGAGGAACCGAGTCGTGACCTGGCTTATGCATTTGGTTTGTTTCCGAGTCCGCCAACAAACCTAAGTGTGCCGCTGCACCTCTATCCTCGCTCGAGCCTGCTCAAGAAGGTAGACGCCAGAATCGCCCGACAAGGTTGCTTGCCGGAAGTGACACCACCAGCGGCTGTCCCGCTGGTCGCTAAAGCGTGTTCGCCTGCAAGCTCCCCGATAGCGTAAGAACACACAAGGCACACAAATAAGTAAAAGACTCGGTCCGCAAGCATTCCCTCTTTTCATTAAAAGCATCCAATTTAGTACAAGTCCATAGAGGATGAAAAACATGATGGAGAGGATTACAAGTTCTAAATGCAGCTAAATGCCCGAGGGCTTACAATTTGAAAAGATAAGGTGCCCGTGATCCCTCTCCTATTTCTCTGCTCAGAGTTCAGGAGGTAGGTCAGGAGCCCCTGCAAGATAAGCTTGCCGGGAGAGGAGACCCCGCAAGAGGAGCTTGTCGGGAAGGGCGAAGGAGACGCCGAGGAGACGGGAGGCTCCTCACCTCGACCGCCCTCCTCGACCGCCTGCCACGCCTGCCCTCGATCATGCCACGCCTCCCTCTCCCTCTCGTGGCGGCTCCGCCACGGGAGTAGGATGGGGAATGGTGCGCTGCCTAGAAGAACCCGCCGCCACCGTCAAGAGCCGATTCCTCCTTCCATGGCGGCAAGAAGAACAAGACGAAGACGAAGGAGAAATAGATGAGTGTGGCCATTGTGCACCCCTTCCGCCCCTATTTAAAGGGGCGAGGTGGGGACTCAACCGCCTGGCCAACCAATCAGAAGCGAGGAGGCCAGAGAGCGGGCCGACTCGCCTCTCCGCTTCATGACGGCTCGGTCTCCCACCTTCGCCGCCCACGACCCCTATGCATGAGGGCTGCGGCGAAAAAGCGGAGCCGAGCGACAGTGAAGCGACCCCGCTGCGCCCACGATCACGGGTGGGTGCCTTAAAGGCTGCATGCGCCGCCCACATCTCCCACGACGCCGCAATCGACGCCAAGGTTGCTATGGGAGGGGAGACGACAGATGCAAGAAGAGATTCGACGGGTCAGGGCTTCACAGGCCTGCAGACTTGCCTTGGGCCTGGCCCAACAGCGCTCGCACTGTATGGACCAGGCCCGGGGCTCTGTCGGTGTAGCTAAGGTAGGGGTACCTCAAGACCCCAACTTGTGCATCGGCAGCCCCAGCCTCCCAAGCAGCTAGATCCATCAAATGCTTGCCGAGACCATCTCCGCCTCCACACCAAGCCATTCAAGAACAAAGTATATAAGATAGAAGCTCAAGACCCCGGCAAGAGGAGCTTGCCGGAAGGCCATTCCTGTGCTCAAGGCTACATCACTCCTACAGATCCCCGCGAGAGGAGCCTGCCGGGAGGACTAGAAGATCATATCACGAAGACACGCCTGGCGCGCGCTTCCGGGCGAGGACCCGGGAGCGGCAAGTCACAGAGCCCGACAAGCTCCCGGCCCAAGAAGATCAAGACCCGGCAAGGCGCTTGCCGGGAGAGCTATGCTACGTGCAAGACTCCAGCTCATCCGCCCACGCTGCCTCCAGCCTTCTCCAGAGACGCGGATGGATGGTCTGTGCCGCATGAGGAATGCGGTGGCACTCCACGGTGGTGGCTTCACCCGTGGCGAAAGGAGACGAATGGCGGAGCTTTTGGGGCGACGGCGACGGCATTTAATGCTCTTGTCCCCTCTCACAAAAGTAGGTAGAAAGCATCAGAGCTGCACTGTTCCCGCACTGCTCCAACTACCACCCTTTTACGCTTTTACCCCTCTACCTCACGCTGACACCGCCGGTGACCCTTGCCCTATAAAAGGAGGCCCATGCACAACGAGAGGGGTTCCACGACCGGCTACTCGCGAGGATCATTCGCCACTCGCGGAAGGTTCGAACCCCGCAACTCTAGCGCTCGATTCGCCGGTTTCACACACCACTCCACCGCTTGCTCGCATTCTTGAGCAAGATCTAATACAACACAATGCAGCAAGAGGGTTTACGCGACCATCGCGTCCGGCTGGGTAAAATCCCGCGTGCATCGCCTCGACCGCTCTCCGCAAGCCTCCGCCTGCATCAACACACGAAGGGGCCCCGGCCCCATAGGTGCCGCGCCACCCATCGGCCGCGACAGAGTTGAACAGTCCTAGAGAAACAATCAATCCAAGCATGATGGGCTGACATCCAGTCGATACCCAAGATGATATTAATATCCGATGATTTGAGAGCTATCAAGGACGCAAGGAAAACAAGTCTATCGACCTGAATTTCATTATGATGGCTTACTTTAGAAGTTTTCCATCTAGAACCAGGAGTGGAAATTTCCATGGTAGAGGGCATGTCACAAAATGCAGTATTATGCAAAGGAGCATAGCTCTCAGATATAAATGAATGAGATGCTCCAGTATCGAAAAGAACAGATGCTGGATGGCAGTTAACAAGGAGCGTACCAAGAACGACGTTAGGATCATCCTGAGCCTCTTCAGCTGAGACACAATTCACATGGCCACGTGCAGCGGTGGCCGGCTTGGCGTAGTACACCTTTCCTGTTGGCTTGCCACGGCCAATAGCCTTTCCGGCCTGGTTGGGATTGGGGTTGATCTGGGGACACTCTCGCATGTAGTGACCCGGTTCTCCACACCTGAAACACGTCACAGTGCTGGTGCGTGGAGGAGCATTATTGGTTGATCCACTGTAAGAATTGTCTAGTGCATACTACTGGATTGCGAGAGGCGCCTTATAGGATGGCCTCAGTGTGAACCTAGGTGGCAGAGCGGTGTTAGGCACCCACACCCGGCGCTTCTGAGAGCCAGAACCGGATGAGGAACTAGTGTAACAGCCGTGCTTGTGTGTTGCTTTGAAATCAGTCTGACCTGTCTCGACACTGATGGCCTTCTTCACTAACTTCTGGAAGGAAGTGCACTCTTGCAGACGGAGATCACGGTGAAGCTCGGGCTAAGTCCCTTGCGGAAGCTTGCCTGCTTCTTGGCATTGGTGGAAACTTCCTCAGTTGCATAACGTGCTAGGTTACTGAACTCCCTGTTTTATGCATCCAAAATGAGTCTACCTTGGTTGAAACTGCAGAACTCCTCATGCTTGTGATCCATAAGACCTTCTGGAATGTGATGTTCACGGAAAGCCTCACTGAACTCTGCCCAAGTAGTGACCTGGCCAGCTGGGCGCATGGTCTCATAGTTCTCCCACCAGAGACTGGCGGGGCCTTCAAGATGATAGGCAGTATAAGTGACCTTGTCAGCTTCGGCTACGTGTGCAGAACGTAGCTTATGGGTGATGCTACGTAGCCAATCATCGGCGTCGAGGGGCTCAACTGAATGATGGAAGGTGGGTGGGTGTAACTTGATGAAGTCACTAAGAGACACCAAGTCGTTCCTCCGGGCGCAGGTTGTATTCTCGCCGATATGCTCCAAAGAAACGGTTGGTCTCCCGTTTGTTCCTCTCGGCCTCCAGCATGACCTCGGCCAAAGAAGGAGGGTGAGGCAGATTCGCATCTCTAGCCCCACTGCCTTCAGCCTGCTCCGGGGCAGCAGGGTTGTTGCGGGTGTTGACCATCCTAGGAAAACAAAGCAATGGTTTAAAAAAGGATGACAAGATTCTGACATAGAAGTGCAGAATGTAATGGATGTCTCAGAATGCAAGATGATCATCCATATGACATGGTAATTACAAAAACTGCTACATTTATTCCACTGTCATAAACACTATACATGGTTTAGTACAAGACCAAACTGAGTACAACTGTGGTGAAAGGAAGATTACATCTCATCGGAGGCATCCCAAGCTCCTATACATTATTTTTTTCTACACCTCCGGAATCTAGTACAAACTACGTCATATTCCACAAGACGCACAGGATTGTGGAAATACGACTACTACAAACTACTAGTGTTGAGATCCAGCTCAGCCATCTCCAGCTCCGTAGTAGTCCTCGTAGAGATCCCCCGCATAGCTTGGAAGCGGGACGTGTGGATCCGGGAACCCACGATCACGTCGGGACTGTGGACCATACGGGCTCAGATGAGGCCTCGCCCAATGAATGGTGGAAGTCGGTGCCCTCGCGAGGCGTGATACCTCTAACATCTGCATAATCCATGCGATCCGAAGACGCAGTGCGGACAGGGTACAAGTCACGCATATCGAGGTAGCCCGTCGGAAAGAATGGCGCGAGCCGCGTCAGGGTGGCCCAGTGGTCATGGCGGGTGTTGTACAGCTGCATGCGTAAAGCAGGGTTCTCACGGTCTCTCTCCTCTAGCATCTCGGTAATAGTGCGAAGAACTGGCTCCTCGTGAGTAGCATCGACGTAGAACCCAATGTTTTAGCCCTCTGAACCAGTGCGTGCCGCCGCCAGATAGCGGAACCCAGTATCATTTAGCGAAGCATACCTAGCTTGGATGGTGGAGATCATAGAGTAGGCAGCGTCCTACACGGACATCTCTATGGTGATACCAAGTCCATAGGACTAGTGCAGGCTCGGTGGAACCGGATAAGATGGGAAAATCCTCACAATACATGTATGAACTAACTCGATTGAAGTCATCGAACTGCTCCTCGATGGTATATTTAGGATACCATCTGTAGCCGACCTCAGTCATCACTCGTACTAACATGGCTATGCCCGGGCACGTCAATGCTGCGGGTCAGTCGAACCACCTGGTGAATAGTGCGGGACGACATCTGGAACACCAATAATTCAAAGACATTAGAATTTTTAGCAGAAATTGGGCAGCATAACGGCTGTAAATGCTCAAAGGGGATTTTTAGACACTTTGCAAAGGATTGCATAAACACTCAACAACATCATATCAAGGTTCTGGGTACAACTTATCAACATATTGGAGTAGTAGAACTGAACTGGGCATGTAACCATCAATCCTACAAGGTACTACGGATTAGTAACACGTGAACCTAATAGAGAGAAGAGATCCTAGTCCTTAACGCCTGATGGAAAGAATGGACGGACTCCGCCTCGTAATGCCATGAGGTAAAAGAGTAAAAGAACATTATGTGCCATCCCACAATCAATTCCCCTACATATAACTAAAGCATTTCTAGACTCAACAACGACTAGTTTGGCTTCAAGA
Organism: Aegilops speltoides; assembly: GCA_021437245.1. NCBI lineage: Eukaryota > Viridiplantae > Streptophyta > Magnoliopsida > Poales > Poaceae > Aegilops > Aegilops speltoides. The sequence goes on along the minus strand of CM038144.1, from coordinate 199,837,229 downwards.
ACATACAGGCAACCTGGCTCTGATGTCAACGCTATCAGGACCATGACCCAATGCCACACCGATCTAGCATGTAACAACTCATATCACTTTGCAGCCTCATGCATGGTATCCCCACGGATGTCGCCTTACCTTGCTCGGGACCGTTTGCACCTTTTGGAACACGTATATGACAGTGTCGCTAGCATCCATATGACAAGGAGCCCGGGCTAACATGGCTAGTCGTGAACCCAAAGTGGCACTAACTTACAAGGACAGGCATACATGACCCAACAACGAATGTGCCGGTCATCAACGAGTGAAACCGGGCTACAGCAAATGGGCTAGCAAGACTCCGGTAAACCGGGCTGTAGCAGGCTAACAGGACTCCGGTAGTCATCGCATGACAGTTCACCGTAGGGATAGACACGGGAATGAAGGACACATGCCGGCCAGCCTAAGCGTTCCGGAGCAGTGGCAAGCTACCAAGGCTCAGTAGAAGCACTAGGAGACATTTCCCGGTAAGAGAGGCTACCAAGGATAAACAACTAGATAGTCAGATCCCACAAATACCAAGCATTTCAATCATACACACATTATGCTCGATATGTGCAAATACAAAACGGCATCATAACATGACTCTACAACTCAAGTACTTTATTTAAAGGCTCTGAGATCAATACATATCATACACACAAGTAGGGGTCACACGACCCATCATTCAAGTCATACAAACATGCAAGCCAATAGCGGAAGTAGCATGTCTGAGTACAGACATCTAGAAAAATAGAAGAGGCTTGAGGAAGCCTGGCTATCCTACATGCTCCATCGTGAGCTCGGGATCACCACCTTGGCTTCAGCCTACTCATCGACATCAATGTCTATGAATAACCAATCAGAAGGGGTTGCAACATCTTCTATAAAACGTAGATTAAGCAAACATGAGTACAAAGGTACTCAGCAAGACTTACATCAGATCCTACATACATGCAGATTATCAAGAAGGGATGGTGGGGTTATTGCAGCAAGCCAGCTTTGACTCTTGGCTATCTATCTTACAAGACACCAACTTGTAATTGTTTTGCGCACTCGAGTCCACTACACACCACATCAATACACTACCGAGGATCCACCTCCGTCATCCTACCAAAGAGCCATCCTTGGCACTCACGCTTATCTTGATGCTTTTAGTAGTATCCATTTACTTGTCTATGAACTGTATAGGCAACTAAGTAGTCCTTTAACATGGACGCGCTATTCAATAGATGATGTTAACCCCGCAGGGTGTGCTGCTTCATACATGTTTCCACCACTTAGCGCTTGCACACCTAGATGTGCTCGGCAGACTTCAAGCTTAAAGCCGACGGGGTGTAGACCACGACCTACCTAAACACCTAAGTCTCTAGTCGAGGTTTATCACCTATTCAGTTCCATCTGCAGGAGTCCGCCGAAGTTTTCCACATACAGCCCTCGAACGATGTGTACAGGGTTCCAAGAGACCTAACTGGTGCCCGCATAACCGGCCACGTACCTACCGCATCACAGCCCACCCCGAGGGTCAGAACGGCCTCCAGTATGCTACAAACACCCGAAACTACTTGCAACTCCTGGACAGAGGACTAGAGTGGATAAGAAGTCGAGCGGGGTCATATTTCAGGGCCCAATGCATGGTAGTAGCTGAATCTTAAATCACACATACAGATCTTAGTGCTTAAGGACGATTCCAATGAAACAACCAACCATGTACTCCTACATGACCTCTCATTGATACCTTTACCAAATCGTACTACACACATCACTCTCATTACCGACATGATCATTTTACTCTAGCCCATCACCCAGATGAACCAGACCAGACACAACTCTAAGCATAGTAGGCATAGCAAGGTAGGAACACAAACACATGGCTCAATCAACTCCCACACCTGCTAGTGGGTTTCATCTAGTTATTGTGGCAATCATAAGTCATGCAAAGGAAATGGGTTCAACTACCGTAGCACACAGCAGTTTGAAACGCATTGTCTTAATTGAGTAAAAGAGAGCAGGAGCGAGAACATGGGATTGTGTCGATATGATCAAATGATTGGTTGTTTGCCTTGTGGGTCCGTTGTTTGATAATGCTCCTCGTTTGGATACTCGCGATTCTTTTACGGGACAGAACCTACCATAGAGAGCACCGATATACAATTGATACTAAGCAAAGTGCAACAATATGATGCATGCATGAGGCATGACAAAATGATTGTATTGGGCTAATGTTTGAGCCATTTTGAACCAAAGATTCAAATTCCAAACTCATATGTGATCTTAAATAAAGCTTTACCATGTTTTTTCACTAAATAGCAAGTTAACTTGTTTAAACATGAATGAAACTAGTTCAGATGGATAGATCGGATTTTTTTTTGATCATTTTTCATATATAACACTTTACATTTGCAGTTACACATTAATTTCGATGCATTTTTGAAGTTTGCACTATTTTTGGAATTTCCTGAATAAGAAAAAATCCAGAAAAGTGAGTTACTGCATCAGCATTGCGTCAGCATTGCATCAGCAGGTCAACAGGCGTGCCCAGGTTAAACCTTACTAGTGGGACCCACTGGTCAGTGTATCTATCTTACGAGACACCAACTTGTAATTGGTTTGCGCACTCGACTCCACTACACACCACTTCAATACACTACTAAGGATCCACCTCCATCATCCTACGGAAGAGCCATCCTTGGCACTCATGCTTATCTTGAGACTTTTAGTTGTATCCATTTACTTGTCTATGTACTGTATAGGCAACCAAGTAGTCCTTTACCGCGGATGCAGCTATACGAATAGATGATGTTAACCCTGCAGGGGTGTACTTCTTCATACATGTTTCCACCACTTAGCGTCTGCACACAACATGTGCTCGGCAGACTTCAAGCGAAAGACGACGTGGGTGTAGACCACGACCTACCTAAACACCTAACTCTCTAGTCCAGCTTTATCGCCTATTCAGGTTCCATCCGCAGGGAGTCCGGCCCAGGTTTCCACATACGACCCCGAACGATGTGCACAAGGTTCTGAGACACCTAACGAGTGCCCAGCATAACCGGCCACGTAACCGCATCACAGCCCACCTCGAGGGTCAGTGCTGCCCACGACCTCCAGTATGCTACAAACACCAAAAACTACTTGCAACACCTGGACAGAGGACTAGAGTGGATAAGAAGTCGAGCGGGGTCATATTTTAGGGCCCAATGCATGGTAGTAGCTGAATCTTAAATCACACATACAGATCTCAGTGCTTAAGGATGGTTCCTATGAAACAACCCACCACGTACTCCTACATGGCCTCTCATCGATACCTTTACCAAATCATCTTCAACACATCACCCTCATTACACACATGATCATTTCACTCTAGCCCATCATCCGGATGAACCGCACTGACTCAACTCTAAGCATAGCAGGCATAGCAAGGTAGGAACACAAACACATGGCTCAATCAACTCCTACACATGCTAGTGGGATTCATCTAGTTATCGTGGCAATGACAGTCATGCAGAGGAATTGGGTTCAACTACCGTAGCACACAACAGCTTGAATTATGCTGTCTTAATGTAGTAGAAGAGAGCGGAGCGAGAACATGCGATTGTATCGATATGATCGAATGGTTGCTTGCCTTGTGGGTCTGTAGTCTTATAATGCTCCTTGTTTGATACTCGTGATACTCTTCCGGGCGTAACCTACCGTGAGAGCACCGATATACAATCAATACCAAACAAAGTGCAACAATATGATGCATGCATGAGGCCCGCAAAATGAGTGTATTGGGCTAATGTAATCATGACTGTGTGAGTTTGAGCCATTTTGAACCAAAGATTCAAATTCCAAACTCAGATGTGATCGAAAATAGTGCTTTATAGTGTTTTGCACTAAACAGCAAGTTTACTTGTTTAAACATGCATAAAACCAGTACATATGGATAGATTTGATTTTTGTGATCACTTTTCATATATAACACTTTGCATTTGGAGTTACAGATTAATTTCTATGAATTTCTGAAGTTTGCACTATTTTCTGGAAATTCCTGAATAAGAAAAAATCCAGAAAAGTGAGTTATCATACCAAAGATTGCATCAAGAAGTCAACAGGATGCTCAGTCAAACCTGACCAAAGGGGACCCTCCGTCGGTGTCTCTGTTAGTTAGCTAGATTAATTAGGGTTAGATTAAAACTAATCCAGGTTGAACCAGATAGCGGGGCCCACATGTCAGTGACTCAGGGGAGTCAAACACGTGGTCAAACCATGCTGACTCGTCAGTGTTTAGCCGCCGGCAACGTCCAGTTGCAGCGGAGGCTGCAGGATTTACCCTCCGGCAACCAAATGGACGGCGGAGACCATCTACGGGTAGCTGGGAGTGAGACGCGTCGAGTGGTGGTGGTGGCTGAGCTCTAGGTCGCCGAAAACATCGCCGGCGACGAGCTGTGCGGCTGCCGGAGTTCGGGTGTGGTCAAACTCGTCGCTGTGGTGATCTTGGAGGCTCAAGGCCAGCTCCTACGTGGTCTACATGACGCAACGAACTCGTTGTACATGGTGGCATGGTTGTTTGCTGGCCGGAGCATCGTCGGTGACGAGCTCAGTCAGCGGCACATGCGGTGAAGCTCGTTGCAGTCGAAGCAGTGGGCGGCAGCGAGAACGAGAGGGATGGGAAGGGGAAGAAGCTCACGGTGAACACGATGAGCTAGGCAGCGCGGGCGGGGATGAGCTGCTGCTGCAGTGACGACGAAGGGGATCTCCAGCACTAGCTTCGGGGCAAGCGAGCGCTCGGGGCTCGGCCTGCTCGATGGAGTGGACGACGGCGGAGATGTCGGACACAGCGAGGCGACGCAGAGACGGCGGTGGCCACGTCTACAACGGCGAGGTGGCAGCGGCTGTGTTGGCCATGGCAGAGGAGAGCGAGGGAGAGACGTTGGGGGAGAATGGACGTGTCCAGGGGGTCGAGGGGGTGACGTGGAGGTCGAACAGCTCATCCAGGGGCAAAGCGGCAAGCAGGTGGCGCTGTGGCGAAGCTCAAGACTGCTGGCGTAACGCCCCGCCGCTCAAGGGGATTTAAGCAATGGTCGGGCATGGGCCAGACAAAGGTTGGGACACCAGGTGGGCTGGGTGGTGGGTTGCGGCCAAGTAAGTCCTTTTTCCTTTTATTTTCTGTTTTGTTTTATTTCTGCAAGTTTGTTGCATTTCTAAAAATTCTTAGACATCTTCAAAAATCATCAAACTTCACATGGCCACAGTTTCGAATATATCCAACATGGAACATTTTAGTTTGGGATTATTTGGGCATTTGAAATATTTTATAGTATTTAAATGCCCAAATTCAAATAACTAGTGATTTAATCCGGTGATCCGAGGATAACCTAGAAATTTGTGCACCATTTTTGTCAGAGGTTTAGGACTAAGGAAAAGATGATGAACATTTCGGAAGGGCATTTCAGGTTCATTGAAAATATTTTTAGTAACCCTAGTTGGTTCCAGAGGGTGCTGGGGGTTCTGTCATCCCCATTTCAAGTTTCTAATGTAAGATAGACATAATGCAAGCACTCTAATGCATGAACTAGCTAGGGTGTGACAACTCACCCCCACACAGAAAAATCTTGTCCCGAGATTTAGGATCCTCCGGAAAGAAGGTAGGGTACTCAAGTCGAAGACGATCCTTCCTTTCCCAAGTTCCTTCTTTCTCGGAATGGTGTGACCATTGAACCTTGAGAAACTTGATGTTATGGCGTTGAGTGGTACACTCGGCTTGATCGAGGATATGAACGGGGTATTCTCAATATGTGAGATTATCTTGGAGATCAAGCGTTTTGTGTTCCACTCCACGGGTAGGATCCAGAAGCAACGCTCGAGTTGAGAAACATGGAAGACGTCGTGGACTCTCGAGAGGTGCAGAGGTAGTCCCAATTGGTAGGCAACTTCTCCTCATTTTGCAAGAATGCGAACGGGTCCAATGTAGTGAGGAGCCAATTTGCCTTTGATACCGAAGCGATGGATTCCCTTCAGAGGAGTAACCCGAAGGTAAGCCTTCTCGTCAACCTCAAAAGTCATAGCCTTATGCTTACAATCATATTGGCTCTTTTGACGAGATTGGGATGTTTTCAAATTTTCACGAACAATGCGAACTTGCTCTTCTACTTCTTGGATCATATCCAGGCCAAAGAACCGTCTTTCCCCCGTTTCTAACTCGTTAAGAGGCGTTTGACACCTTCGTCCATAGAGAACTTCAAAAGGAGCTTTGCCAAAGCTAGATTGATAGTGTTGTTATAAGCAAACTCGGCTAATGGAAGGCATTTCTCCCAATCCATTCGAAGAGATAATGTAAGATCAAGCATGTCTTCTAGGATCTGGTTGACGCGTCCTACTTGACCGCTTGATTGAGGGTGAAAGGCGGTGCTAAAGGAAAGACGGGTTCCCATAGCCATTTGGAAACTTTCCCAAAATTGAGAGGTGAAGAGACTTCCTCGATCTGAGTTGATTTCCAATGGAACACCATGGAGAGACACTATTCGGGAGATATACAAGTGTACTAGCTGACTAGCGGTTATACTCTCATGAACAGGCAAGAAATGGGCCACTTTTGAAAGACGATCGATAACGACGAAGATAGTGTTATTCCCTCTATTGGTCCTGGGAAATCCGGTAATGAAATCCACACCAATTTTATCCCATTTCCATTCAGGAATAGCTAAAGGTTGAAGGGTGCCAGCATGCCGTTGATGCTCTGCTTTAACTTGACGACAAACATCGCAGTTAGCAACAAATTGAGCCATGTCTCTCTTCTTCCTAGTCCACCAGAACCTCTGGCGTAGGTCCGGATACATCTTAGTACTACCGGGATGAATGCTGGGAGGAGATTCATGAGCCTCCTTAAGGATCAACTGTTGTAGATGCTGGTTCTTGGGAACCACAAGACGGTTCTCAAAGTACACAACATCTTGATCATTTACAGAGAAACATTTAGCATCTCCGCTAGCAACGTTCTCCTTGATCCCGGATATCCCTTTATCTCGCTTTTGGGCAGCGATGATTTGATCCGTAAGAGTAGGTTTCGCCACCAAGGTGGAAAGGAATCCTTGAGGAATGTGAAGGTTATTCTTCCAAAATTCGTCATGGAGAAGCGCTTGACTTTGTCGTAACATCGATTGTTACAATATGGTTTACTTACTTAATGCATCATCCATGATGTTGGCTTTTCCTGGGGTGTAAGTTATCCCTAAGTCGAAATCTGTGATCAACTCGACCCAACGCCTTTGCCTGAGATTCAAATCCGATTGGGTGAATATGTACTTCAGACTTTGGTGATCGGTGAAGATTTCGCAATGATTACAAAGAAGGTAACGTCGCCAGTGTTTTGTGTGCATGGACTACAACTGCAAGCTCTAGATCATGTGTAGGATAATTCTCCTCATGTGGGTGCAATTGCCATGAAGCATATGCAATTACGTGACGATCTTGCATGAGAATGCAACCTAGTCCTTGTCGCGAGGCGTCGTTATAGATAACAATGTCCTTGGAGAAACTGGTGGTACCAAGACGGGAGCAGATGTCGAGCGCCTTTTCAGCCTCCCGAAAGCTGTGCTCACATTGTGGGGTCCACTCGAACTTTTTATCTTTCTTGTGGAGTTCAGTTAGTGGTTTAGCAACTTTGGAGAAGTTCTCGACAAAGTGGTGACAGTAGCTCGCTAGGCCAAGGAAACTCCGAACTTGCTTGACCGATTCAGGTGGAGTCCAATTAAGAACGTCTTGAACTTGCTCGGGGTTGACAGGAATACCATTACCAAAGATTACATGGCCTAGATAGGTCACTTCTGGCGACTAAAATTCACATTTAGAGAATTTGGCATAAAGGCGATGCTCTCGAAGTTTCATCAACACAAGCCTTAAATGCTCGGCGTGTTCTTCCTCATTCTTGGAGTAGATGAGTATATCATAGAGGTAAACCACGACGAATTTATCCAAATACTCCATGAAGATTGAGTTCATTAACCGAGAGAAAGTGGCTGGGGCATTTGTTAAACCAAAGGACATGATGGTGTACTTGTATTGGCCATAACGAGTAACAAAGGCTGTTTTGGGAATGCCCCCGTTCTTGATTTTTATTTGATGGTAGCCCAACCTCAAATCCATCTTAGAAAAGACTGAGGATCTAGTGAGCTGATCATACAGATCGTTGATCCTGAGATACCTGTTCTTGATTTGACCAAGTTGACAGGTCGATAATCTACAACCATTTGATCCATACCATCCTTCTTCTTGATGAAGAGGACGGGACAAGCCCATGGAGAAGAACTAGGACGGATGAAACCCTTTTTCAAGGACTCATCGAGTTGTTTCTTAATCTCGGCTAGTTCTAGTGGTGCCATCGTATAGGGTCTTCTAGAGATTGGGATAGTTCCTGGGATAAGATCTATCACGAATTCGACATCTTGGTCAGGTGGGACACCTGGCAGCTCTTCTGGAAAAACATCCGGGAAGTCACGAACTACTGGAACGTCTTCGAGGTCTGGTAGAGGACTGGCATTGAGAGAATATAGCTGTCGCTTAGCTACTCGGGTCAAGACATTGACTACCTTGCCCGAAGCGTGTGTGAGTTGAACAGTCCTAGAGAAACAATCAATCCAAGCATGATGGGCTGACATCCAGTCGATACCCAAGATGATATTAATATCCGATGATTTGAGAGCTATCAAGGACGCAAGGAAAACAAGTCTATCGACCTGAATTTCATTATGATGGATTACTTTAGAAGTTTTCCATCTAGAACCAGGAGTGGAAATTTCCATGGTAGAGGGCATGTCACAAAATGCAGTATTATGCAAAGGAGCATAGCTCTCAGATATAAATGAATGAGATGCTCCAGTATCGAAAAGAACAGATGCTGGATGGCAGTTAACAAGGAGCGTACCAAGAACGACGTTAGGATCATCCTGAGCCTCTTCAGCTGAGACACAATTCACATGGCCACGCAGCAGCGTGGCGGCTTGGCGTAGTACACCTTTCCTGTTGGCTTGCCACGGCCAATAGCCTTTCCGGCCTGGTTGGGATTGGGGTTGATCTGGGGACACTCTCGCATGTAGTGACCCGGTTCTCCACACCTGAAACACGTCACAGTGCTGGTGCGTGGAGGAGCATTGTTGGTTGATCCACTGTAAGAATTGTCTAGTGCATACTACTGGATTGCGCGAGGCGCCTTATAGGATGGCCTCAGTGTGAACCTAGGTGGCAGAGCGGTGTTAGGCACCCACACCCGGCGCTTCTGAGAGCCAGAACCGGATGAGGAACTAGTGTAACAGCCGTGCTTGTGTGTTGCTTTGAAATCACCGACTGCCTCGACATCGATGGCCTTCTTCACTAACTCCTGGAAGGAAGTGCACTCTTGCAGACGGAGATCACGGTGAAGCTTGGGCTAAGTCCCTTGAGGAAGCTTGCCTGCTTCTTGGCATTGGTGGAAACTTCCTCAGTTGCATAACGTGCTAGGTTACTGAACTCCCTGTTTTATGCATCCAAAATGAGTCTACCTTGGTTGAAACTGCAGAACTCCTCATGCTTGTGATCCATAAGACCTTCTGGAATGTGATGTTCACGGAAAGCCTCACTGAACTCTGCCCAAGTAGTGACCTGGCCAGCTGGGCGCATGGTCTCATAGTTCTCCCACCAGAGACTGGCGGGGCCTTCAAGATGATAGGCAGTATAAGTGACCTTGTCAGCTTCGGCTACGTGTGCAGAACGTAGCTTATGGGTGATGCTACGTAGCCAATCATCGGCGTCGAGGGGCTCAACTGAATGATGGAAGGTGGGTGGGTGTAACTTGATGAAGTCACTAAGAGACACCAAGTCGTTCCTCTGGCGCAGTGTTGTATTCTGCTCGATGCGTTCCAGCAAACGGTTGGTCTCCCGTTTGTTCCTCTCGGCCTCCAGCATGACCTCGGCCAAAGAAGGAGGGTGAGGCAGATTCGCATCTCTAGCCCCACTGCCTTCAGCCTGCTCCGGGGCAGCAGGGTTGTTGCGGGTGTTGACCATCCTAGGAAAACAAAGCAATGGTTTAAAAAAGGATGACAAGATTCTGACATAGAAGTGCAGAATGTAATGGATGTCTCAGAATGCAAGATGATCATCCATATGACATGGTAATTACAAAAACTGCTACATTTATTCCACTGTCATAAACACTATACATGGTTTAGTACAAGACCAAACTGAGTACAACTGTGGTGAAAGGAAGATTACATCTCATCGGAGGCATCCCAAGCTCCTATACATTATTTTTTTCTACACCTCCGGAATCTAGTACAAACTACGTCATATTCCACAAGACGCACAGGATTGTGGAAATACGACTACTACAAACTACTAGTGTTGAGATCCAGCTCAGCCATCTCCAGCTCCGTAGTAGTCCTCGTAGAGATCCCCCGCATAGCTTGGAAGCGGGACGTGTGGATCCGGGAACCCACGATCACGTCGGGACTGTGGACCATACGGGCTCAGATGAGGCCTCGCCCAATGAATGGTGGAAGTCGGTGCCCTCGCGGAGGCGTGATACCTCTAACATCTGCATAATCCATGCGATCCGGAAGACGTGTGCGGACAGGGTACAAGTCACGCATATCGAGGTAGCCCGTCGGAAAGAATGGCGCGAGCCGCGTCAGGGTGGCCCAGTGGTCATGGCGGGTGTTGTACAGCTGCATGCGTAAAGCAGGGTTCTCACGGTCTCTCTCCTCTAGCATCTCGGTAATAGTGCGAAGAACTGGCTCCTCGTGAGTAGCATCGACGTAGAACCCAATGTTTTAGCCCTCTGAACCAGTGCGTGCCGCCGGCAGATAGCGGAACCCAGTATCATTTAGCGAAGCATACCTAGCTTGGATGGTGGAGATCATAGAGTAGGCAGCGTCCTACACGGACATCTCTATGGTGATACCAAGTCCATAGGACTAGTGCAGAGGCTCGGTGGAACCGGGATAAGATGGGAAAATCCTCACAATACAGATGAACTAACTCTGATTGAAGTCATTGAACTGCTCCTCGATGGTATATTTAGGATACCATCTGTAGCCGACCTCAGTCATCACTCGTACTAACATGGCTATGCCCGGGCACGTCAATGCTGCGGGTCAGTCGAACCACCTGGTGAATAGTGCGGGACGACATCTGGAACACCAATAATTCAAAGACATTAGAATTTTTAGCAGAAATTGGGCAGCATAACGGCTGTAAATGCTCAAAGGGGATTTTTAGACACTTTGCAAAGGATTGCATAAACACTCAACAACATCATATCAAGGTTCTGGGTACAACTTATCAACATATTGGAGTAGTAGAACTGAACTGGGCATGTAACCATCAATCCTACAAGGTACTACGGATTAGTAACACGTGAACCTAATAGAGAGAAGAGATCCTAGTCCTTAACGCCTGATGGAAAGAATGGACGGACTCAGTTCAGAATGCCATGAGGTAAAAGAGTAAAAAGAACATTATGTGCCATCCCACAATCAATTCCCCTACATATAACTAAAGCATTTCTAGACTCAACAACGACTAGTTTGGCTTGAAGAACATACATGCAACCTGGCTCTGATGTCAACGCTATCAGGACCATGACCCAATGCCACACCGATCTAGCATGTAACAACTCATATCACTTTGCAGCCTCATGCATGGTATCCCCACGGATGTCGCCTTACCTTGCTCGGGACCGTTTGCACCTTTTGGAACACGTATATGATAGTGTCGCTAGCATCCATATGACAAGGAGCCCGGGCTGACATGGCTAGTCGTGAACCCAAAGTGGCACTAACTTACAAGGACAGACATACATGACCCAACAATGAATGTGCCGGTCATCAACGAGTGAAACCGGGCTACAGCAAATGGGCTAGCAAGACTCCGGTAAACCGGGCTGTAGCAGGCTAACAGGACTCCGGTAGTCATCGCATGACAGTTCACCGTAGGGATAGACACGGGAACGAAGGACACATGCCGGCCAGCCTAAGCGTTCCGGAGCAGTGGCAAGCTACCAAGGCTCAGTAGAAGCACTAGGAGACATTTCCCGGTAAGAGAGGCTACCAAGGATAAACAACTAGATAGTCAGATCCCACAAATACCAAGCATTTCAATCATACACACATTATGCTCGATATGTGCAAATACAAAACGGCATCATAACATGACTCTACTACTCAAGTACTTTATTTAAAGGCTCTGAGATCAATACATATCATACACACAAGTAGGGGTCACACGACCCATCATTCAAGTCATACAAACATGCAAGCCAATAGCGGAAGTAGCATGTCTGAGTACAGACATCTAGAAAAATAGAAGAGGCTTGAGGAAGCCTGGCTATCCTACATGCTCCATCGTGAGCTCGGGATCACCACCTTGGCTTCAGCCTACTCATCGACATCAATGTCTATGAATAACCCATCAGAAGGGGTTGCAACATCTTCTATAAAACGTAGATTAAGCAAACATGAGTACAAAGGTACTCAGCAAGACTTACATCAGATCCTACATACATGCAGATTATCAAGAAGGGATGGTGGGGTTATTGCAGCAAGCCAGCTTTGACTCTTGGCTATCTATCTTACAAGACACCAACTTGTAATTGTTTTGCGCACTCGAGTCCACTACACACCACATCAATACACTACCGAGGATCCACCTCCGTCATCCTACCAAAGAGCCATCCTTGGCACTCACGCTTATCTTGATGCTTTTAGTAGTATCCATTTACTTGTCTATGAACTGTATAGGCAACGAAGTAGTCCTTTAACATGGACGCGGCTATTCGAATAGATGATGTTAACCCTGCAGGGGTGTGCTGCTTCATACATGTTTCCACCACTTAGCGTTTGCACACGAGATGTGCTCGGCAGACTTCAAGCGAAAGCCGACGTGGGTGTAGACCACGACCTACCTAAACACCTAAGTCTCTAGTCGAGGTTTATCACCTATTCAGGTTCCATCTGCAGGGAGTCCGGCCGAGTTTTCCACATACAGCCCTGAACGATGTGTACATGGTTCCAAGAGACCTAACTGGTGCCCGGCATAACCGGCCATGTACCTACCGCATCACAGCCCACCCCGAGGGTCAGAACGGCCTCCAGTATGCTACAAACACCCGAAACTACTTGCAACTCCTGGACAGAGGACTAGAGTGGATAAGAAGTCGAGCGGGGTCATATTTCAGGGCCCAATGCATGGTAGTAGCTGAATCTTAAATCACACATACAGATCTTAGTGCTTAAGGACGATTCCAATGAAACAACCAACCATGTACTCCTACATGACCTCTCATTGATACCTTTACCAAATCGTGCTACACACATCACTCTCATTACCGACATGATCATTTTACTCTAGCCCATCACCCAGATGAACCAGACCAGACACAACTCTAAGCATAGTAGGCATAGCAAGGTAGGAACACAAACACATGGCTCAATCAACTCCCACACCTGCTAGTGGGTTTCATCTAGTTATTGTGGCAATCATAAGTCATGCAAAGGAAATGGGTTCAACTACCGTAGCACACAGCAGTTTGAAACGCATTGTCTTAATTGAGTAAAAGAGAGCAGGAGCGAGAACATGGGATTATGTCGATATGATCAAATGATTGGTTGTTTGCCTTGTGGGTCCGTTGTTTGATAATGCTCCTCGTTTGGATACTCGCGATTCTTTTACGGGACAGAACCTACCATAGAGAGCACCGATATACAATTGATACTAAGCAAAGTGCAACAATATGATGCATGCATGAGGCATGACAAAATGATTGTATTGGGCTAATGTTTGAGCCATTTTGAACCAAAGATTCAAATTCCAAACTCATATGTGATCTTAAATAAAGCTTTACCATGTTTTTTCACTAAATAGCAAGTTAACTTGTTTAAACATGAATGAAACTAGTTCAGATGGATAGATCGGATTTTTTTTTGATCATTTTTCATATATAACACTTTACATTTGCAGTTACACATTAATTTCGATGCATTTTTGAAGTTTGCACTATTTTCTGGAATTTCCTGAATAAGAAAAAATCCAGAAAAGTGAGTTATCGCATCAAGATTAAGGCCAAGATTGCATCAAGAGTCAACAGCGTGCCTGTGTTAAACCTTACTAGTGGGACCCACTGGTCAGTGTCTCTGTTAGTTAACTAAGTTAATTAGGATTAGATTAAAACTAATCTAGGTTTGACCAGACGGCGGGGCCCACATGTCAGTGACTCAGAGGAGTCAAACACGTGGTCAAACCACACTGACTCGCTGGTGTTTAGCTGCCGGCGACGTCCAGACGCGGCGGAGGTTGCGGAATTTTCCCTCTGGCGACCAAATGGACGGCGGAGACCATCTACGGGTAGCTGGGAGTGAGCCGCGTCGAGTGGTGGTAGTGGTTGAGCTCCAGGTCACCGGAAACGTCGTCGGCGACAAGTTGTGCGGCTGCCGGAGTTCGGGTGTGGTCGAACTCGTCGTTGTGGTGATCTTGGAGGCTCAAGGCCAGCTCCTACGTGGTCTACATGATGGAACGAACTCGTTGGACATGGTGGTATGGATGTTAGATGGCCGGAGCATCGTCGATGACGAGCTCAGGCAGCGGCGCATGCGGTGAAGCTCGTTGCAGTCGAAGCAGTGGGCAGCAGCGAGAACGAGAGGGATGGGAAAGGGCGGAAGCTCATGGAGAACACGATGAGCTAGGCGGCGCGGTCGGGGATGAGCTCCTGCTGCGGTGACAGCAAAGGGGGTCTCCTGCGACGGCAGAGATGGGCGAGGTTGATGTAGTGGCTTCGGGGCAAGCGAGCGCTTAGGGCTCGGCCTTCTCAATGGAGTGGATGATGGTAGAGATGCTAGACACGGTGAGGCAACGCAGAGATGGCGGTGGCCACGTCTACGATGGCGAGGTGGCAGCGGCTGCGTCCGCCATGGCGGAGCAGAGAAAGGGAGAGGCATTGGTGGAGAGTGGACATGTCCAGAGGGTCGAGGGGGCGGCGTGGAGGTCAACCTGCTCATCTAGGGGTGAAGCGACAAGCAGGTGGCGCCGTGACGAGCTCGCGCTCGTCGGCTTCACCTCCCTTCCTGCCTGGCAGGGACGAAGCACCTGGCTGGCATGGGCTAGAACAGTGCTGGGCCACGAGGTGGGCTGGGTGGTGGGTTGCGGCCAGGTAAGTCCTTTTTCCTTTTATTTTCTATTTTGTTTTATTTCTGTAAGTTTGTTGCATTTCTAAAAATACTTAGACATCTTTAAAAATCACCAAACTGCACATGGCCACTGTTTGGAATATATCCAACATGGCACATTTTAGTTTGGGATTGTTTGGGCATTTGAAATATTTTATAGTATTTAAATGTCCAAATTCATATGACTAGTGATTTAATCAAGTGACCTTAGGATGACCTAGAAATTTGTGCACCATTTTTTCCAGAGGTTTAGGACCAAGGAAAAGATGATGAACATTTTAGAAGGGCATTTCAGGTTCATTGAAAATATTTTCAGTAAACCCTAGTTGGTTTCAGAGGGTGCTGGGGGTTTTGTCATCCCCATTTCAAGTTTCTGATGAAAGATAGACATGATTCAAGTACTCTAATGCATGAACTAGCTAGGGTGTGACGTTCACGAATTTCAATCAAAACTTCATATAGATAATCTAGTGCACGCAAGTCATAAGTAATTGGTTCATCATAATTGGATCTCTTAAAAAGATTAGCAAGTGGATGAGGATCCATAAACTTTTTGCTTTCTGGTTTTCAATAAATACACAATTATTCCAAGTGAACAAGCAAACAAACCAAGTAATATATAAAAGGCAAACAAAAAGAAGGCAAATAAAAAGGCACATATTTTTGTATTTCTTTTAAAACGTTTTAGAAATGTGGGAGAGGAAAACAAGAGGCAAATGGCAAACAATGTAAGTACAAGAGATGAGAGTTTATGATGGGTACTTGGTAGGCTTGATGTTGAACCTCCCCGGCAATGGCACCAAAAATTCTTCCTGCTACTTCTTGAGCTTGAGTTGGTTTTTCCCTTGAAGAGGAAAGGGTGATGCAGCAAAGTATTGATAAGTATTTCCCTCAGTTTAAGAACAAAGGTATCAATCCAGTAGGAGGTACACGCAAATCTCCAATCTATGCACCTTCACAAACAATCAAACACTTGCACCCAATGCAATAAAGGGGTTCTCAATCCCTTCACGGTCACTTGCAAGGATGAGATCCTATAGAGATAGATATAAAAGATTACTAAAATGTAAAACAAAGTGAAAACAAATAAATTGCAGCAACGTATTTTTGGTTTTTTTGTTTATAGATCTAAAAATATATGATGGAAAATAGACCCGGGGGCCATAGGTTTCACTAGAGGCTTCTCTTTTGAAAGAAAACATACGGTGGGTGAAAAAATTACTGTCGAGCAACTGATATAAAAGCGCAAAGTTATGACAATATCCTAGGCAATGATTATGAATATAGGCATCACGTCCGTGAAAAGTAGACCAACTCCTGCCTGCATCTACTACTATTACTCCACACATCGACCGCTATCCAGCATGCATCTAGAGTATTAAGTTCATAAGAATGGAGTAACGCCTTAAGTAAGATGACATGTTCTAGAGGGATAAACTCAAGCAATATGATGACAAGCCCATATTTTTACCCTTGATGGCAACAATACAATACGTGCCTCGCTACCCCTACTTTCTCACTGGGTGAGGACACCACAAGATTGAACCAAAACTAAGCACCTCTCCCATTGCAAGAAGAACCAATCTAGTTGGCCAAACCAAACTGATAATTCAAAGACAAATACAAAGATATCAAAGCACGCATACAACAATTCAGAGAAGATTCAAATAATATTCATAGATAATTTGATCCTAAATCCACAATTCATCAGTTCTCAACAAACACACTGCAAAAGAATATTACATCAGATAGGTGTCCAAGAACATCAAGGAGAAAATTGTATTGAAGATCAAAGGGAGAGAAGAAGCCATCTAGCTACTAGATATGGACACGTAGGTCAGTGGTAAACTACTCACATTTCATTGAAAGGGCAATAGAGTTGATGTAGAAGCCCTCCATGATCGAATCACCCTCCATCAGGGTGCCGCGAGAGGCCCTAAGATGGGGTCTCACGGGTACAGAAGGTTGCGGCGGTGGAAAAGTATTTTGGTGGACGCTTTTGGTCTTTTAGGAATATTTGGGAATTTATAGGCCAAAGATTAGGGTTGGAGGAGCTCTGAGGGGCCCACAAGTCCTCAGGGCACCTCCCTATGGCACACCCCTGAGGCTTGTGGCCGCCTCGGGACTCCTCTGACTTCACTTCCAAGTCCTACCAGTGTTTTCCGGTCCAGGAAAAATCATTGCAAAAAAAAATTCTCCGTTTGGACTCCGTTTGATATTCCTTTGCTATAAAACTTAAAAACAAGCAAAAAGCAGAAACTCGCACTGGGCTCTAGGTTAATAAGTTAGTCCCAAAAATAATACTAAATAGCATATTAATGCATATAAAACATCCAAATAGATAATATAATAGCATGGAACAATCAAAAATTATAGTTACATTGGAGACGTATCGTCAGTCGAGTTGAAGGAAATGTACCTAACTCTTTAGATGGTGATTCCCTCATGACCCGAAGCAGAACACGCCAAGCCTGCTGAAGAAAATGCCACTACAAACATAAATGGCAATTGGAATGGCAATTTTGATGAAAATGTCAACCCAAATGCTCATCCTGATGTTGATGCTGAGGAAAATGAAAATGGTCATCAAGATGAACGTCCTCATCCAAGAGTGGCTAATCGAGTTGACCCTGCATTAATTCTCAAAGATCTTGAGAATCTAGGTTATCAACCCACAACTATTTCTTGCACTCGTTTGTCTAACTACTGTGGCAGTTTCTACTTTGTCTCATTGGCAGAACCTACCAAGTATAAGGAAGCTATGAATCATCCCGACTGGATGAATGCCATGCAATAAGAGTTGGTGAAATACAAATTGGATGATGTATAAGAATTGGTTGACAAACCGAATCGTAAGAAGCACAATATCATTGTAACCAAATGTCACATCCCTAGTTCTGGCCTACTCTGGGTTAGCTAGTCTTGTGTTGCATCATGTTTAAAATTTCTCTTAAATTGAAATGGGGATTGTCTCAAACCCTAGCATCAAAGGAATTCACTAGGTTCAACCTAAAAATATTTTCAGTGAATCCAAATGTCTTTCAAAAATGTTCATCATTTCTTAGAAATGCTAGAAGCAATAACGAGAGGTGTTGCACATTTTTCCATGACATATTTGGGCTCTGAATTAAATCTTTTTAGTATTTGCATTTGTGCATTTAAATGCTATTAATTATTTTAAATGCTCAAATAATCATAAACTAAAATGTTTACTGTTGGATATATTCCAAACAGTAGTCATGATTAGTTTCATGATTTTTAGAAATGCCCTGGCATTTTTAATAAAGCCAAACACAAATACAGAAAATAGAAAAAGAAAAACAGGAAAAGAGAGAGACAGAGAGTTAGTACCTGGCGCTTACCTACAGCCCAGAGGCCCACTATTGTGCGGCCCAGCTCACCAGGGGCATGCCCGTCTTCTTCCTTCAGCCAGTAGACAGAGGAGGGGCGTGGCGCGCGCGCGTGCGGCTTTGGCCACCTCCTGCTTGCCGCCGCTGCTGCTGGAGGGCGCCAAGTGCTCCACGCAACCTTCCCGACCGCCTCGCACTCTTCCCCGTGCTCATTCCCGCCTCTGCCGCTCTCTCTCCCGAAAACCAAACGTCGCCGTCCCCGCCGTTCGCTGCCCACGCGCTCCCCGCCATCCCCTCAACTGCCCGCTGTGCTTGAGAGCTCCGCCACATCGCCTGCTACCTCCCCGTCAAGCTATGAGGCGCCAAACGCCCCATGGAGCCGTCATCGCCGCCTTCTTCATCGCCGGCCGCCCGAGATTGCTGTAACGCCCCGCACACACCCGCCGGTGGTCGTTACTCCTGGCGGGATCTAGACTGGCCTCACAGATCAATACTAGTCTTTTCTGCACACTTTGTCCTCACTCATGCGCACTGGAGCAACTTCCCTCCGGTCACCCATCCTGAAACTACTCCAAGCCGAGCACGCTTAACTTTGGAGTTCTCATCTCAATGGGCTCCGGAAAAGAAGGAATTCCTTATTTATATGAGTAGTCTATCATCCCTAATAAGCCGAGCTATTACATACACCCCCACTCGTAAGAACCGACGTCCTCGTCGGGCCACAGAACGCTCCCTCTGGCACAACCGCTCAGGCATCCAGTCCGCACATGTGCCATGTCGTGTGCCACGACGGGTCACAAACGCTATGAACAACATGATCGCGCACCTGTCCGCAACCATCCGTGTAACCGCGAGGGTCGGCTTTATACCAACTTGTAACGCCTTTACACACCCGCCGGTGGTCGCATTCTCGGCGGATCTAGACGGCCTCAGAGATCAATACTAGTCTTTTTCGCACACTTTGTCCTCACTCATGCGCACCCGGAGCAACTTCGGTCGGTCACCCATCTCAAACTACTCCAAGCCGAGCACGCTTAACTTTGGAGTTCTCATGCGAATGGGCTCCCGGAAAAGAAGGAATTCCTTATTTATATGAGTAGTCTATCATCCCTAATAAGCCAGGCTATTACAATTGCCATCGCCGTTCCGCCCACGTCGGACCATCTCCGAGATCGCCGTTGGCTCCACTGCGACCATTGTGAGCTTCCGCGTCGACCCCCCTCTCCTCTGGCCCTTTTGCTTCCGCTAACGCCATTGTCATCGCGGCCAGGAGCTTGGCTCCGCTGGCCATGCCGCAGCCGTGGCCACCGACACCTAGAGTCAAGAACCGACCGCGCCATAGCGCTCGGTGCATCACCAGTGCCCGTAGCACCCTCCGTGGCCCCCGCCAGGCAAGATAACGCCAACCTCGAGCACACCCAAGACGGCCGCCGCTAGAAGCTCTTTTCCGGCGAGCTCCGGCCACCCCAGCTGCTCCCACTTGCCCCGTTGGATGTGCGCGTTTGCCAGCTCCCCGTAGATGCCTCCGCCTTGCTTTTGGTCGCCGGAGGAGAAATCCCGAGCCTCCGCCGCGTCTGGTAGTTGCCGGCGGCTAGACGCCGGTAGATTAGCCCCGGTTGACCAGGGATTTGACCCCCCTGGGTCACTGACGTGCCGGCCCCGCCCGGTTAACCAAGTTAGTTAGGGTTAATTTTAATTAGGTTAGTTAGTCTAATCACTGACACGTGGGACCCACTAGTCAGTTTGACCTGGGCTGTCCCGTTGACTCGCTGACGTCATGATGATGTAGCGCTGACACAGTAATTCATTTTCTGGAATTAGTTTAATTCTAAATACTTAGAAATTCCAGAAAATGTTTAAAACTTGTAAAATTCATAGAAATCCAACCGTAACTCCAAATGAGATAAATTATATATGAAAAATGATTACAAAAATCCAATCTATCCATCTGTACCATTTTCATGCATGTTAGAACAACTTATAGCTGCTGTTTAGGACAAATCATATAAATGGCATATAATAAATCACATATGGAGTTTGAATTTGAATCTTTGATTCAAACCAACTTCATTTAATCTGGTTTTAGTTGCATCAGCTCAAATCATAGCATATTGCCATATCATGATCATGCATCATATTGTTGCATTGCATTGATTGCGTTCTTCCTTGTTTGACGGTATTTGTCCCCTCTTGATAAGACGTGTACCGACGATGTGATCAATGACACCGATGAAGAACTATACTATCTTCAGAAGTGCCAGGCAAGCAAAAACCCCTTGTTCATTCCGATACAATCCCACTCTCTCGCTGCTGCTCTATTTTACTGCATTAGGACAACAATGATACAACTGTTATTTGCTTCGGTAGTTGAACCCCTTTATCCTCTGCATGACCTGTCATTGCCACAGTAAATAGATGAAACCCACTAGCATGAGTAGGAGTTGTTTGAGCCCTGATGTGCCTACTCATCCATGCTTATTTGTCATGCCTGCTACTGCTTAGAGTTGAGTCAGGTCTGATTCATAGGGGATGAATCAGAGGTGTGTGAACATGTCCTACTGTGTGTGAACACGATTTGGTAAAGGTAGCGGTGAGAGGCCATGTAGGAGTACATGGTGGGTTGTCTCATTGCAGCCGCCCTCGTGAACTGAGTTCGTGTTTGTGATCCATCAACAACTTACCACACATTGGGTTCCGTAACTCGACCCCTCTCGGCTTATTAATCAACCCGATCTCTGCCCGTGAGTTGCAACTAGTTTCGTGTTTGTAGGTAGTGTTAGTAGTCTACCAAGTGGCACCCGTATAGGTGGGCTTGGGACAGATTAGGCACAATGGGCACGGTGTACCAAGTGGCACCCGGATGGTGGGCTTGGGAACCCCGCTCACATCGCTTGGGGCCTTGAGCGACACCCCGCCGGATCTCCTTGCGGATGGAACCCGAATAGGCGATAAACCCGACGAGAGACTTGTGTGGTTAGTCGTCGTGGCCGACTCCTCGCCCGCCTTCCGCTTGAAGGTTGCCGAGGTACATGACGTGTCTGAGGCGATAAGTGGCGAGAGCGTGTGTGAAGAAGTACACCCCTGCAGGGTTATCATTATCTATTCGAATAGCCGGATTCCTCGGATATGGAAACTTGGACCCCTTGCATAGTTCATAGACGAGTGAAAGTGGATACTCTAAAATGCGCAAGATAAGTGTGAGTGCTATGGATGGCGTTCTTGTAGGGAGACGGGAGCGGATCCATAGTGGTGTATTGATATGGTGAATATGTGGACTCGTGTGCGCCACCCCAAAAGAGTTACTTGCAGTCGTAGTTCAGGATAGCCACCGAATCAAAGCTGGCTTGCTGCAGTTAAACTCCACCACCCCCTTTGTTGATAATGATGCATATGTAGTTAGTTCTGATGTAAGTCTTGCTGGGTACATTTGTACTCACGTTTGCCTATTTTATGTTTTTGCAGAGAGAATTCAGTCTCACTAGTAGTTCCGCATGAACTTCGATGGTTAGATTGTTACCTCAGCTACGATCTTGTGCCCTCGGCAGGATCTGGTAGTTAGTCAGGCTTCTCAGCCTTTTTCATTTGTAGTTGTCTGCACTCAGACATGTTAAGCTTCCGCA
Source organism: Aegilops speltoides (assembly GCA_021437245.1). Classification (NCBI taxonomy): domain Eukaryota; kingdom Viridiplantae; phylum Streptophyta; class Magnoliopsida; order Poales; family Poaceae; genus Aegilops; species Aegilops speltoides. Next base: position 199,815,077 of record CM038144.1, on the reverse strand, counting down.
TGTGCTTTGACTTTGTATGCTCTGAATGTTGGGTCATGAGACCCATGTTTGTAATATCTCGCTCCTCGGAGCCTATTGAATAAATACTTGAGTCGTAGAGTCATGTTGTGATGCCATGTTGTATTTGCACATATCGAGCATATTATGTGTATGTTATTGAAATGCTTGGTATGTGTGGGATCTGACTATCTAGTTGTTTATCCTTAGTAGCCTCTCTTCGGAAATGTCTCCTAGTGTTTCCACCGAGCCATGGTAGCTTGCTACCGCTCCTAACACTTAGGCTGGCCGGCATGTGTCCTTCTTCGCTCTCGTATCTGTCCCTTCGGGAAATGTCACGCGATGAATGTCGGAGTCCCGTTAGCCCGCTTATAGCCCGGTTCACCGAGTCTGCTAGTCCAAAGCTACAGCCCGGATTCACTCGTGATGACCGACACGCTCAATGCTGGGTCATGGATGCCTGTCCTCGTAAGTTTGTGCCACTTTGGGTTTACGACTAGCCATGTCAGCCCGGCTCCTTATCATATGGATGCTAGCGACACTATCATATACGTGTGCCAAAAGGCGCAAACGGTCCCGGGCAAAGGTAAGGCGACACCCGTAGGAATACCGTGCGTGAGGCCGCAAAGTGATATGAGGTGTTACATGCTTGATCGATGTGGCATTGAGTCGGGGTCCTGACACCAAATGGATATTCGGAATAAGGAAGATGAAAATGGCATCATTGTGAGAAACAAAGCTCGTCTTGTCGCTCAAGGGTATACACAGGTTGAAGGTATTGATTTCGGTGAAACATATTCTCCTATTGCACGCCTTGAGCAAATTTGTATTCTTCTCGCTTATGCAAACCACAATGATATACTGCTTTATCAAATGGATGTGAAAAGTGCTTTATTTAATGGTGAAATGATGAGGAAGTATATTTTAGGCAGCCACCTGGATTTCAAAATCCACAGCTTCCTAACAAAGTTTTCAGGTTGAAAAAGACTCTATATGGGCCGAAGCAAGCCCCTCGAGCATTGTATGACACCCTGATATGGTTTCTGCTCGAAAAATGGTACAAACCAGGATCCACTAACTCCACTCTTTTCACTCATGTTGTTGATGGTGATCTATTCGTGTGTCAAATTTATGTGGATGATATTATATTTGGCTGTACTAACAATGCTTGTAGTTTGGAGTTCAGACGAATGATGCCCGGGAAATATCAATTGTCTATGATGGGTGGACTTAATTTCTTTATTGGACTGAAATACATTAACAGGAAAATGGAGTTTTCATATGTTAGGAGAAATATCTTAGAGACTGTCTGCAGAAGTTCAAAATGCAAGATTCCAAACTAAAGGGCTACAAAACACCAATGCCCATGAATGGTCAGCTGGCGTAGATGTCTACGGTAGAGATTATGATTAGAAAGCTTATCATCCGATGATTGGTTCTCTTCTCTATCTATGTGCATCCAGACCTGATATTATGTTGAGTGTTTGTATGTGTTCCCCTTTTAAATCTGTGCCGAAAGAATCACATAACCAACTGGTCAAACACATTCTAAGATATTTGGCTGTCCATCAACTTAGGTTTATGGTATCCTAAGGGAGCGCCGTTTGATCTCATTGGATATTCAGACTCAGATTGGGCGAGGTAACCGGGTTGACAGGAAATCTACCTCGAGGACAGGTCATTTCCTTGGTAGATCTTCGGTATGTTGGTCGTCAAGAAAGGAGAATTGTGTCTGTTTGTCTACGGCCGAGGCCGAATATATTGCTGCTGGCGCATGTTGCACTCAGTTATTATGGATGAAGTTGACACTGAAGGATTATGGCATCAAGGTCAAGAAGATTCCCTTATCATGTGATAAAGAGAGTGCGATCAAAATTGCACACAATCCAGTGCAACATTCTCAGACCAAGCATATTGAAATTAGACATCATTTTATTCGCGATTATGTTGCTCGAGAGGATATTGTTACCAACCATGTCAATACCGAAGACAATCTAGCAGATATCTTCACCAAGGCTCTCGATGAGAAAAGATTATGTGCGTTATGGTGTGAGCTAACTATCCTAGATTTTGCAAACATGCTATAAGCTGGACTTGGCACCCATACTTTCACTTCCACAAATTAGAAGGAATGGGTGCACAACACTCAAAGAGTTTGAAAATTTTGACAAAGTGAATTTTTCTTTCTGAGAGTGAATACATTAATGAAGAACTAGACTAACTAGGTGCCACAATAATTGTGTGACGCTCAGGGTCATAGATTTCTTATACGGTGGGTCATGCCAGCACTTTCTGTTCAATGAGTTGCCTTTTGGTTGAAAGTTTTTGTGTTTGTCCAAATGTATTTCAATCATAGCTTTTCTCTTGTGTGTTGTGTTTTGTTGTCTGATCGAAATAACTTGGATCCTGTTTTCCCTCTATTCTATCTCTTCCAGTCTATGTTGTTCCGTTATGAATGCTAAAATTCATCTAGTAATGATACTTTATCTGGTGTCCTTGACCACGGTAAAGGTTTGTTCTGTACTTAATTCATTTTGGCGGAAGCCATCCAAAACTTGGGGTTTCCCTCCCAAGTCAGGACCATGATCTTTTATGATGGTCGCCACGTGCTCTTCATCAACTCCTAGTTTATCTGGTCTGTTGAATCGCAATAGTCCTTTGACTATGACCGTCCGATCTGATTCACCGAATGTGGTTATTCCTCCTTGCATATAGATACCGCATCATCATCTTTCCCAAATTCACTTCTCCTCTTCGCCATCGTCTCTTTCCGAAACCCTACCGCATTGCTCCACCTTGAGCTCGACCACGTCGACCATATTTGCCGCTTTGCTACCGAAAAGAGGTTGCCAGAGTCATTCCTTACCGCCACGGATCATCTTCCTCCCCGCGCCGCTGTAGGTGCTGCACATCATCGAGTTAGGGTATGTGTAGTATGAACTCGCTCTTCCGTTCATCTTGTTCGAGTTCGTCCACAGTAGAAATTACATATTTTTACCATATTTCTTAGATCTTTATTAATAGGTAACTTGTGCAGATGTGGTTTGTAGAAGTCCCTCGCATCTGAAAATTTTCAGATTTAGGGTTTATGTTATGTCGGGTAGGAACAAAATTCTTAGCATGTTAACTAGTATATTCCTCCTAGCTACTAGTTTTTTATACACATTTCTTTCACTTGAAACATTTCTCAAAGTCTGCATCTAATTCTTCCTCAAAATATTTTCTTTCTCAAAATCTTACCTATGAGCATTCGTAACCCTGTCCCCATTTTCCCTCGCATATATTCTTATTCACAGGTATCTGCAGTTAGTTGAGGATTCGGCTAGACCAGTGAGCATGGCTGACGAAGAGGATGTTATTCTAGGCACAACAGATGAATCCAAAGCTTTGAATGTCAAGGGCCCAATGGTAGGCCCATCCACCTACAAGCGCAAGAGAACCGAGCAAAATGGCGGCAAGAAAGAAGAGAATGCTCCGAGGAAGAAGAAGGGTGGCACACAAGCAATTACAAACACAACTGAATACATCTCCCATGATCGTTATAATACTATTGCAGGGGAATCAAAGCAGCAGAGAGATAAGTGTCTGCAATGGATTCAATGCCATTGGGTGCGAAAATGGTTCAATTATGAATTTGTTCATCCTTGGTTCACGCATCTTGTTGAGTTGCTTGACCTCATGACTTGGAGTAAAGCTTATCTAAGATGGAATGACATACCTTAGGTTGTGGTGTTGATATTGAACATGTATTTGAACTTATGTTGGATGCTCGATGTTGATGTAGTCCATCAAGAGTTGGGAGGACCTCTAGGAGTTGAAGTTCGTATTCCTACACTGGTTAGTCTTGCAAGGAAGAGAACTTGTGTATCCAAATTAACAATTATGAAATTTGACGTATTAAAAAGATATGTGGAGTGAGTTCATGCTTCCTTGAGATCAACAACCAAAATATAGGAACTTGGTGATGTAGAAATTGCTTGGGATGCAAGTGACTTGCAATTTCCAAGATTGAGGCTCATCCAAGTACCTACATGGGTTAGATAGCATGCAAGGGTGAAAAAATACATCCATGTTTCGATCATCAACATAAGAGAAATATCAAGGATTAGTCAGGAAAAGGATCATGCTTTGCACGTATCCAAATGGAATTTCTATTACAAGTTTGAGGCATCAATGATATTCAATTAACCTCTCAAAAGGAAAAATACTTTGTCATCAAGAGGTTTGGTGAATATATCCGCCAGTTGCTTATTGGTATGAACATGCTTAAGATTGATGCCTCCTTTAGCAACGTGATCTCGAATGAAATGACGACGGACTTCAATATGCTTAACTCGAGAGTGTTGCATGGAATTGAGAGCAATCTTAATAGAACTTTCATTGTCACAAAGAAATGGAACATGTTTCACATGTATCCCATAATCCTTAAGAGTTTGGGTCATCCAAAGTAATTGAGCACAACATGAACCGGCAACAATGTATTCCGCTTCGGCAGTGGATAAGGATACTGAGTTTTGTTTCTTGTAGGACCAAGACACAAGGGATCAACCAAGAAATTGATAAGTACCTGAAGTGGACTTCCTATCAACCTTGTCACGAGTATAGTATGAATTAGAGTAGCAAACAAGATCAAAAAACGAACTCTTAGGATACCAAATGCCAAAGTTTGGTGTATGAATTAAATATGTCACTATCCATTTCACGGCCTTAAGATGACATTCTTTAGGAGCTTCTTGACATCGTGCACACATGCACACACTTAGCATAATATCTGGAAGGGAGGCACAAATGTATAACAATGAACCAATCGTAGAACGGTAAATGTTTTGGTCAAGCAGATTGCCATCCTTGGTCAAGTCAAGATGTCCACTAGTAGGCATGGGTGTTTTAATACCTTTGCTTTCTTGCATGTTGAACTTTTTGAAAAGATCCTTGGTATACCTTTTTTGTGAGGCAAAGGTACCTTCCTTAGTTTTCTTGATTTGCAATCCAAGAAAAAAATTTGAGTTCACTCATCATAGATATCTCAAACTTCCCCGACATTAGCCTTCCAAACTTTTCACTAAAATTGGGGTTAGTAGAACCAAATATGATATCATCCACATAAATTTGGCACACAAATAATTCACCATTAACCCTTTTAGTAACAAGCGTAGAATCAATTTTTCCAATTTCAAAGCCTTTTTCAATGGGAAACTTGGTCAAGCATTTATACCAAGCTCTAGGGGGCTAGTTGAAGACCATAAAGAGCTTTATGAAGTTTGTAGACATGATTAAGTTTCTTGGGATTAACAAAGTCGGGAGGTTGTTTGACATAAACTTCCTCCTCAATTTCTCCATTTAGAAAAGCACTTTTAGTGTCCATTTGGTATACAGTGATATCATGCACTACAAAAAAAATACACTTCCGTGATGATATGTGTTTGTCACAGTAGGTCACGTTTTCGGTCATGCATGTACATCCATGACGATTTTATGATATAATCAAGATAGTCATACATGTGCTGTCGTAGAAGTGTTCCATGACATTACCAAAATTATCATCACGGAAGTATCCACTTCCATGATGATAAATCGCGCGTCATGGAACTGCTTTTGTCAAGGGTGACCGACAGGTGGCATCCACCATAACGGGTTGTCGTTAAGCTATTGGGTCCGGTTTTGGATCCGATAACCTGCTAACAGCCAGGATCAATGGGGATTTTCCATGTGTTTCTCGTTGGCTAGAGGAACCACATGTCGGCTCACCGCTGGGACCGATGGCGCCTATGATATATCGACACATGGGACGGCCCAACAGAGGCCCATTCCGGTGAAAAGGCCGGCCCGTTTGACTTAGTCAAAAGGTAGCGGGCCGGTGCACGGAAAGCCTGTTAACAGCCTCTTCGCAAACAACCCATTTATAGCCCGCAAAGTCACGGCCCATTATGGCCTACCCGAATTTGGCCCAGTAGCTTCATTTGGGCCGTCCAATATGATTCCAGCCCATTGTAACCTCCGGTCCATGTACAGCCCATGACATCTTTCAGCCCATAGGAGGCCCTTTGTAACTCTGGGCCCACTAAAGGCCCGAGAACAAACTGGCCCGTATTGAATAGTGTATCGCTTTATACCCATTAGCGGCCCATTATTCTGTCGGCCGTTTCCATCCCGTGTTAACTTTCGGCCTTCTAAGGGCCCATTTATTCTTGGGCTCATTTCCTGAATTCCATTACGTACGGTCCATTACTGGCCTGTCCCGCTTGTTGGCCAAATTCAGCTCGTGGTTACATTTGGACTGTTTGTGGCCCTTAACCCATTGGGCTGTTTTCATAGCATCATCAAATACGACCTACTAATGACCCGTTATGGTTGGGCCATAAAACGGACAACTTCCACTCTAGACCGTTTACGGCCCATTTGGCTGACCGTTATTGGTCCACGAATAGTATGGCCCACGTTTTGCGAAATGATTATATTGCCCGTAGAAGGCCCATGGATGCGTCAGCCCATAGAAGGCCCATGGATCTGACGGCCAATAGAAGGCACACGGTTCCGACGACCCATAGAAGGCCCATGGATCCGACGGCTCATAGAAGGCCATCTATCGTACGTCCCGTACATGGTCCATGGATCGTACGGCCCGTGGAGGGCCATGGTCACTACAACCTTTGGGCGAGTTGCCCCCCCCATTTGAATGATATAGCATTTTCAAAGAATTATCCTACTCTATACTATCACTGAGGGAGTCCCGGATAAGGGGGTGTCCGGATAGCCGAACTATCACCTTTGGCCGGACTCCTGGACTATGAAGATACAAGATTGAAGACTTTGTCCCGTGTCCGGATGGGAGTTTCCTTGGCGTGGAAGGCAAGCTTGGCGATATGGATATGTAGATCTCCTACCTTTGTAACCGACTCTGTGTAACCCTAACCCTCTTCGGTGCCTATATAAATCGGAGGGTTTTAGTCCGTAGGACGAACAACAATCATACCATAGCCTAGCTTCTAGGGTTTAGCCTCTCTGATCTCGTGGTAGATCTACTCTTGTACTACCCATATCATCAATATCAATCAAGCAGGAGTAGGGTTTTACCTCCATCGAGAGGGCCCAACTCGAGTAAAAACATCGTGTCCCTTGTCTCCTGTTACCATCCGCCTAGACGCACAGCTCGGGACCCCTACCCGAGATCCGCCGATTTTGACACCGACATTGGTGCTTTCATTGAGAGTTCCTCTCTTTGCCGCCATCGAAGGTTGCCTCATCCCGCCTTTAAAGACGGCATTTGTTGCTAAAGGAGCTCGCTATCGGCCAAACTCTCCATTAAGGCGGTTTCCTTATGACCGCTTTGTCAAATTGTCACGCCGACGACGATTACTTTCGGTCATCGAAAGCAATCTTCACGTTAGCTCGGAACTCACCGAGCAGTTAGATCCGATGGAGGTCTCTTACTTAAACGAGCTCTTGGATCGCATCGCCGCCCTGGGAGTTGCTACGGACTACGATCAGATTGGGCCTAAACCCGATCTGGGAGAGATTAACTCTCCCCAGATTACCCGCCATGTTGTTGTGGTAGAGGAACAATACGGCGACCCTTCTTCTGTCTTAAGGACTAGCTATGTCTGGATTCCCGATCCCTCCATGCCAGATTCCTGCGGAGGGAAGGATGCTCCAAGCCCTGAACCTAAAGTCAGGCAGCAGGCTAGATTCATTGGACAACATCCAAGAACCCAAGCTTCCAAGTTCGGAAACTACTTGGCCCCTGAGTCTTAAAGTGGATGGGGTTCCGAATTTAATTCCACCCACCCACCCAAACATAAGCGATCTATCCCAAATCCTGCAAGAGCCCGCAGAAACAGTACACCATTATTGGGCCAGATTCCTCCTGGTTATGAACAGGATAAAGGACTGCCACGAGGAGGACGCAATTTCATTATTCTGCAATAATTGCACGGACAAGGGAATCCTAAACATCGTAAGTCGTCGTCGTGAAATTACATGCTTCGCTGACTTGGCGTCCATAGTGCGAACGTACTGTGTGATGGAAAGCGCCTGGAAAATGGAAATCAAATTTTGGGACAATCCAGCCCTGAATACAACCCCAGTCCAAAATAAAAGGGTGCATTATCGCCAGGCACCTGGGTTAAACACGAAAAAGCAAAAACCCTCTATAGGGCATGGAACCGTAATGGAAGGATGGCTCAATGGACCCGGCAAAATTCATAGTACAGAGGGTGCCACTCCAACTCATATCCTTAGAGCATGTTGGATACTACGGCAGGTGACCAAAAGTTGCGAAGAGCTTCTAACTCTAGAGCACCAGCCCAAGGATACCAGTACGGTATTAACAGTCTTTGAGACTTTCGCATCAAATAATATGCGGAAACGAACACTCCGCAACCTTGCCGAAGTCTACCAAGTAGCAACAATAAACCTGTGGAGTGACACGGCTATTACCTTTAATGCCAAGATTTAACCTAAATTCGAACAGCCCGAGCACCACCGCATTGGTCCTCGCCTAATAGTGGATTTGCTTTACGCTTTACAAGGTACTCATGGACGGTGGCAGCGGATTGAACCTCATTTACGAGGAAACCCTCCTAAAAATGGAAATAGACTGGAGCCGCATTGAGCAAAGCAGCACAAAGTTTAGAGGAATAATCCCCAGTCGGGAAGCATGCTGTACTGGAAAAATCACACTAGATGTGGTGTTTGGCACGCCGGATAATTACAGGTCCGAGGAGGCCACGTTCCAAGTGGCCCCTTCAGTAGCGGATATCACACTCGATTAGGGCGAGAGGCATTCACAATTTTCCAAGCTATACCCCATTACGGGTACATGAAGCTTAAAATGCCCGGGACCAACGGAATCAACACTCTTGCTAGTGACCCGGACATAGCACTCCGCGCCGAAAACAAGACAGCCACACTGACCCTTGAGGCACTATCCGAAGCCCTAGCTGCCGAGGAACTCTCTGCGCTGCGCTCCACGGTGAATAGGGACGATGTGATACTCGATAAGAGATCCAAGTCCACCTCCTTTAAACCAGCGGACGAAATAGTCAAATTCCAAGTCCATCCAACGGACCCTACAAAAACGGCCTCCATCAGGGCATAATTAAACCCTGATGTAGGCGCCGCACTACGAGAATTGCTACGTGAAAATTGGGACATTTTTGCCTGGCACCCTTCAGACATGCCAGGAATCCCACGCCGGCTGGCCGAGCATAGCCTAAACATCCTAAAAGGATTCAAGCCGGTCAAACAGGCTCTTCGGCGTTTCTCCGAACCCAAGAGACAGGCCATGGGAGAGGAGCTAGCCATATTATTGGAGGCCGGATTCATTAGAGATATAAAACATCCGGACTGGCTACCAAACCTGGTGATGGTACCAAAGAAGGACAAATCCGGGCGCCTATGCATCTACTTTAAGGACCTCAACAAGGCTTGCCCAAAGGATCCCTTCCCCCTCCCCCCGCATCGACCAAATTATCGACGCTACCGCAGGACACAATTCATTGTGTTTCCTCGACGCATACTCCGGTTACCACCAAATTAAGATGGCAAAGCCCGACCAGGCTGCAACGGCATTAATCACCCCATACGGCCCATTCTGCTTCAACACAATTCCCTTTCGGCTCAAAACCGCCGGCGCAACATATCAGTGCATGATTAAGACATGTCTGGCAAACCAGATCAGCAAAAAAGGGGAGGCATACGTAGACGATGTGGTCGTCAAAACCAAGCACGTCGGAACTCTAATAGACGATTTGAGGCTCATGTTCGATAATCTCCGAACATATGACATTAGCTTAACCCGGAAAAATGTGTTTTCGGCGTACCAACCGGAAATCTCTTGGGCTTCATTGTATCCGGCAGAGGAATTGAAGCAAACCCAGCAAAGATCTGAGCTCTGTCACAATTGAATATCCCAAAGGACCTCAAACAAACACAAAAGTTGACGGGATGCATGGCGGCTTTAAGCCGCTTTATCTCCCGTTTAGGAGAAAACGCATTACCCCTTTATCGCCCCCTCCGACGCACCAAACACTTCGAGTGGATGGATGCCGCCACGGCCGGACTCGAAGAAATAAAAGCCATATTGGCAACAAACCCGGTCCTGGCCGCGCCCAACATGGGCGAACCAATGCTATTATATATCACGGCAACTCATCAAGTGGTGAGCGCGGTGCTCGTTGTCGAACGAGAAACGGACGGACACAAGTTCCCCCTTAAAAAACAAGTTTACTACGTGTCCACTGTCCTGACTCCATGCAAGTCATGGTACCCGCATTATCAAAAGATAGCGTACGCGGTGTTCATGGCGTCCCGGAAGCTACGACACAACTTTCAAGAGTGTTCGATAACAGTAGCCTCCGAAGTACCTCTTAATGACATTATAAACAACCGTGACGCGACGGGCTGGATTGCCAAATGGGCCATTGAGCTCCTCCCGTTCGACATAACCTACAAGCCACGGCGAGCCATTAAGTCGCAAGTTTTGGCCGATTTCATCGCTGAATGGACTGAAGCCGAACTCCCTAAAGAGTACGGCGCATATTCCAACTAGATCGTGCACTTCTATGGCTCCAAAATGTTGTCTGGTCTGGGGGCTGGCGTCGTTCTGACGTCCCCAACTAGAGATACGGCTCAATACGTACTCCAGATAATGTATACAGACTCCAACAACGCAGCCCAATACGAGGCCCTTCTACATGGCCTCGAGATGGCAGTCTCCATGGGCATTCAACGCCTAGAGGTGCGTGGGGATTCAAACCTCGTGATATCCAAATAAATGGAGACTTCGATGCCAAGGATCTGAAAATGGCTGCTTATCGCAACGCCGTCCTAAAAATGTCAGCTCGGTTTGAGGGGCTTGAATTTCACCATATAGTCTAGGATAACAACCAGGCAGCAGACTTATTGGCACGCATTGGCGCAAAGCGCGATGCCGTCCCTCCCAACATCTTCCTAGAGAGGCTGTTCAAGCCATCCATACTATGGGAGGGGGAATCCGGAAATACCAACCCGGATCCAACCACACTGCCCAACACCGAATAATCTAACACAATTGGTGGTTCTGCCAACGAAGTAACATCCTCAACCCACATAATAATGGCAGTAATTGACCTGTGGATGGAACCATTCCTCGCCTAGCTAACCAGGCAGGAACTTCCCGAGGACCAAAACGCGGCCCGCTGCATAGTGCGGCGATCTAAAGCCTATAAGGTCCATGAGGTGAGCTTTACAAGAAAAGCACAACCGGAGTCCTTCAAAGGTGTATCTCCGAAGAGGAAGGGCGGGACGTTCTGGCTGAAATTCATGCCGGACTCTGCGGGCACCACGCCGCAGCCCGGGACCTTGTAGGCAGGGCCTTCCGTACAGGATTTTATTGGCTGACGGCCCGGGCAGATGCTCAGGACTTAGTCCAACGATGCGTCGGTTGTTAGCTCTTTGCTAATCAAAGCCACATGCCACCCACCGCCATCAAAACTATACCCATAACCTGGCCGTCATGGTCCGGGGCTTGACATGGTTGGACCCCTTAAAGGAGGAACCCACAAGCAAAAATACCTACTGGTCATGGTGGATAAATTCACCAAATGGATAGAGGCCAAGTCTGTTAAGACGGCCGAATTCGGACCGGTCATAGACTTCATATCAGGGGTCGTACACCGTTACGGCATCCCCCATAGCATGATCACTGACAACGGCACGAACTTTACGGCCGATGAGGTTAAACTCTGGTGCAAAAACATGGGCATCAAGCTCGACTATGCTTCAGTCTATCACCCTCAAACTAACGGTCATGTCGAGCGAGCAAATGGTCTAATCATGAGCGGCTTCAAACCCAGATTAGTGCGGTCCCTCAAGGAATCTAACATGCACTGGGTAGAGGAGCTCAACTCCGTACTCTGGGGGCTGCGGACCACTCCGAATCGCACCACCGGATTTACACCATTCTTTATGGTATACGGCGCAGAGGCAGTTCTGCCCTGTGACATAATTCATGACTCACCTCGCGTGCGCATGTACGAAGAAAGAGAAGCCGAGCTCGATCGGCAGGACAGTTTGGACGCATTGGAGGAGGAGCGTGACGTGGCAAAAGCCCGTTCCGCATTCTATCAACAGCAAGCTCGAAGATATCAAAGCAGAGAAGTACGGGCCAAAACTTACAACGTTGGCGAGTTATTTCTACGCCTACCAGACAAGAAAAAGGACAAACTCAAGCCAAAATGGGAAGGTCCCTTTATCATCGACCAAGTCTTGACCGGTGGAGCGTACCGTCTGCGACATGCATCGGATAACCGACTCGAGCCGAACCAATGGAACGCAGCCTGTCTCCGAAGATGCGATGCCTAGCGCCGGATTCCGAGTTCGTCTCCCTCCTCCGTCTATATTCTACAAATTAGCTGTCTTCTGTTTCTCTCCTTCTCCCTCCTTTCCTACTAGTGCCTTTGAAAGCTTGTTTACACATTGTTCGCACACACTTGACGTGCTATCCGCGCTCATTATACCTGGGGGCTTCTTTAACATAACCTTATTTATATGGGCTTCATGCCCAACACATGTGTCACACTTCCGCATGTACCTTTTATTCACCATTATATGCATCGATATGACTTAAGTTTTTGCCAAGCTGGGTAGCCTGGCTCCTGTGCTTACCCCTACGTTCCCGATTGTTCGGCTAGGCGGTAAAGGGAGCACCTCGGCGATTATTACTGCCGGGTCAGCCGGATGTGTACCTCAGACTGGGTGAAGCCGAAAGCTAGCATTCTTAAGGGAATATTCGGTCGGTGAACTAAAAGACGATTTCTTACTTATTTATTTATCTGCCCCCAGATGTTTTTCTGCTTTTTTCGCAGTCCGGACATGCACTTTAGGGCATGCCTCCCGAGGAAAGGAACCCCTAACGGAACTATTCTCCCTGGAAGATGGTTCTTACTAACCATGTAATATAACATAACTAGTTGGGCACTTGTCTGATAAAGCACTAATGACCCCTACGCCCGGTCTCCACGCATGCCCTGGTTCTTATATAACCGCGAGGGTATTCAGACACACTCCGGACTATTGGGTCCCGAGGTTGAAGCGAAAGGGTCCTCTATGACAAACGATCTAGAATCCGGCTAGAAGGCATTTTACATGTCATCTTAAATTACATAGTCAACTTGACTGGGCATATTCCTCTTCAATGCCATCCAGCAGGCTGTCTAGTTTGCAGTCCTGTTGGGAATACTTTGCGGCCAATTCTACTTGGCCGTACACTAACCTCACAGGGATCTCCTGATGAGGGCATCCCTACACTTGACACATCTCCAACCTATGATGATGATCACCAAGTGGCTGCAAAGAAGACGTCCAATGATGAAATCAGAATTGGACCTATCACAAGAGCTCGTGCAAAGATAATAGAACAATAGGTGAATTCTCTCTTAGTTGAATATGCTATTTATTTTAATGAGAGCTTTCTACTGCCTAAGTCTTTGTGTGTTTGCATACTCAGGTGCATGGGAGAAGAAGGCATAACACGAGGGAGTGAGGAGTTGCAGCAAGAGGAGCATGACGTGAAGTACAAGAAAGAGGGCGCGATGGAGGAGAGGCAGTCAGGCGCAAACGTCAAGGAGGAGGATCCCCACGTCGAGTAACACCAGGTGCACCAACACCATGTTGCAGCGCCATACCTCAAGTACATGGCTCAAGTGCCAAGGGGCTGAACCCAAGTTGGGTCGGTTTGTATCAAGTTGAGTCGAACCACGCTTTGAGTCAAACCAGTTTAGGTTGCACCAAGTCGAGGACCAGGCAGGCGCACTGCACCTAGCCCCCCTTGGGCGCATCACCCAGCCCCTCTTATATAGAGGGCTGCTCTTAGTTTAGTTGGATAGACCACGTTTAAGATAAACCCTAGTTCATGAGATTGCTATAAGCATTCATCTTGAATTCTTGTCTCCAATTCGTATCAATCTGGAGATTATATACTACAAGTCAAGTGTGATCTGCTTGCTCCATTGGGAATTAGTATATTGCAATTCTAACCGCTTAAGTGGTCGGCGGCTACGCTATGCGCAAGTGTTTGAGGTCGTGAATATCTGAAGGGTAGAGAGCTGCTGCCTTGGCATCAGGGATCTAGCGAGGAGATATCATCGGCGACACCAAGTTATCTATCCACCATCATCATCTACGTTACCGCTCACTGAGAAGATCGGGCCACCCCATATAATCTCCTTCCCATCGGGCCCCGCAGGTCCGACCTCGGCCATGTGGTTTGGGTCAGCCTTCGTATACCGCGTCTTCACCATGGCCAAGGCCTCCCTGGCGCCTTGATGGCAGGCCAATATCTTCCATATGCGGAAGCACTGCCGCACTCCCTGAAGCCTCTCCGCAAGCTCTCCAAGGCCTTCGGGCAGGGAGACAGACGGCCACAAGGCCTGGGCGACGCCTTTCATCACCTGCCGAACTCGTTCGTGCAGTTTCAAGAGCTCGGGAAGAAGGTCATCCATAGAACCGGGCATTTCCTCTGCAGGACGGCCTGTGAGCATCTTGTCCCAGGAGAAGATCGTGCCTGGGTGTCACGCCCAAGATGCGACCCTATCCTAAAGGAACTCGAGGGTCCCACCAAGGATAGAAGCGCAACTTGAAGACGCTTTTGCAAGGTGGATAACATTACATCAACATTACATAATAGATGGGGATACATACAAGAGGCATACAATGCCACATGAATACAACGTCATCTTACAAAAGAGCACCATCCGACTACGGATGAAACACAAACAAAAACTCAAACGACATCCACCTCGCTAGCCCAGTGCTGCCGACCGAACCTATCCCCGATCAAGAAGAAGCGTAAGAAGAACTCCAAACAAGCAAACATTGCTCTCGGCCATGATCATCGTGATAACCTGCACCAAGAATCGTTGTTGTAGTAATCAGGAGCCACAAGGACTCAAAGAATCCCATTACCATGGGTATCAAGACTAGCAAAGCTTAATGGGAAAGGAAGGGGTAAAGTGGTGAGGTTGCAGCAACGACTAAGCATGATATGGTGTCTAACATACGCAAATGAGAGCGAGAAGAGAAGCAAAGGAACGGTCCTGAAGCTAGCAATGATCAAGAGGTGATCCTGAACACCTACTTACGTCAAGCATAACCCAAAGACCGTGTTCACTTCCCGGACTCCGCCGAGAAGAGACCATCACGGCTACACACGCGGTTGATGTGTTTTAGTTCGGATCCGTGTCAAGTTATCTACAACCGACATTAACAAATTCCCATCGCCACATAACCACGGGCACGGCTCTCGAAAGTTTATACCCTGCAGGGTTGTCCCAACTTAGCCCATGATAAGCTCTCGCGATCAACGAAGGATGTTCCTTCTCCCAGGAAGACCCGATCAGTCTCGGAATCCCGGTTTACAAGACATTTCGACAATGGTAAAACAAGACCAGCAAGACCACCCGATGCACCAACATCCCGATAGGAGCTACACATATCTCGTTCTCAGGCAACACCGGATGAGCACTCCGTACAACTAAAACCAGACCTCAAGTTTCCCTGAGGGGGCGCTGCAAAGGACTCTAGTTCGAACCAACACTTAGACAAGCATTGGCCCGGGGGGGCTAAAATAAAGATGACCCTCGGGTTGGCCGACCCAAGGGAAAGGTATAGGTGGTGGTGAGGCAAATGGTAAAACCGAGGTTGGGCCTTGCTGGACGAGTTTTATTCAAAGCGAACTGTCAAGGGGGTCCCATAAATCACCCGACCGCGTAAGGAACGCAAAATCCGGGAACATAACACCGGTATGACGGAAACTAGGGCGGCAAGAGTGGAACAAAACACCAGGCATAAGGCCGAGCCTTCCACCCTTTGCCAAGTATATAGATGCATTAATAATATAAGAGATATTGTGATATCCCAACATAACCCTGTCCACCATGGAGCAACCTTCATCTTCACCTGCAGCTAGCAACACTATAAGAAGGGCTGAGCAAAGCGGTAACATAGCCAAGCAACGGTTTGCTAGGAAGGGTGTCAAAGGTTAGAGGTTCATGGCAATTTGGGAGGCTTGAAGAGCAAATGATAGGTAACGCAGCATAGCGATAGAACAAAGCAACTAGCATATCAATGATAGTAGTGAGATCCAGGGTTGCGGTCATCTTGCCTGAAATCCCGCTAGGAAGAAGAACGAGTCCATGAAGAAGATGAAGCCACGTAGACGAACCAAGCGGAGGCGAACGAATCCTCACGATCGCAACGAAACAGGAACTATCGAGAAGAAGCACACGACACGGTAAACACACCACACAAAACAAGACATGATGCACAACAAGCATGATGCATGAGAAAGCTAGATGAGGCTACTCATGGCAAGAGATGATGCAAACAAGAACAACACATCAAGCCAAGTTTAAATGAGGCCGGAAACAACATATAACAATTCCGGTAAGTCCTCATATGCAAATTTCGAAATTAGTCCAGATCTGAATAAACCTTATGTTCAAGTTGTTAAACAGCAAGTTAAGATGCACCAAGATGATCTACACGAGATTCTAGTCCAGTTACATATAAAGTTCATTAGATTCGGAGCTACGGCCTAGAAGATATGAGCAAAACAAGTTAAGCATGGCATTGATGCAAAATGCATACAAACATCAAGCAAACACCTCAAAACAAGGATGCAACATGGTAATATGAAAGAAAATGCAAAATCAAGCAAGTTTTATATAGAGCACACTCAAAACGGAGCAACGGTGTAACACATACACTCTATACAAGTCGTAGCAACAATCTGTCCAAAATAGCAACTAGGCATATTGCAAGCATCAAAACAATATGCTACAGCACACCAACATAAGAACAAAAGGCATGAGCATGAAGTACAGGTAAAGCATAACAAAACATGAACACTGAGCTATCTCCAGAAAACACTAGATCATGCTCCAAAACACATGGTAAGAAGGCAAATAATAACAGTTTTAGACTTATCAGGAAATAACATCAGGTTGCAATGTTTAGAGCTATTAAACAACATGTTACAAGAACATATAATGGCAAACAAAGACATGGCATGATACTACTAAATGCATAGAACAAGAGTCCCTTACTGACCATGAGCCAAAAAGGCACAGAAAATATGATGGCACCCATGTAAACATGGCAAGTTATATTACAGATTCATACATGGCAGAAACAACAATAAGTAGGCATGTTGGTGAGCTTGAACCACTCACCACAGAGCAATACATAGCATTGCAAGGCAACCAACAGTAAGAAGACATGTTTGGGAAGCTATACATGGCAAGAGCAAGGTCATAGGGTGCATGGATCACTAGAAAAGCATATGGCCAAAACTGAACTTCATGTTAACAGGTTGACAGCAACATTATTTAGCAAATTTGGCGCAAGATTACAACAAGCTACATTAGGCTATAATTGCAACCAAGGGCATGAATGGATAGAGCAAGACATGTATAACAATTCATCATTAGTGAACAATCTCCAGATTATGCACGCAATGACTTGTAGCAGGAGGTTAACATAGCAACAAAATATAACAGAATCTGTCAGGAAAACAGCAACAGCAAGTACCCGACTTAACAAGCTCTATGCACTAAGCACACAACTCACAAAAATACACGGATGGCACCCCTGGAAATATTACATATCATAGATCAAAACACATGTAGACATCAACCTCATAGGATGCACACATCAATCATGGCAAAAATGACAAATGAGCAAGTTATAACAGTTTCAGCAGATTAACATCAACATGCACTCTTCCAACAGCATTTTGGGCATCAAGATGAGCTCAAATCAAAATGATGCAATGTAATGAAATGAAGTACTCGTCGACAAGAACAATTTGACATATAACACGCACAAAACGGAGCAGCATGCATGGAGATATGATGCAATGAACAGAGCAACATATTATGACCATTTCGGGACTTGGCAGATTTCATAAAAAAAACAGGACGAGCGTAGAATAACTAAAAGATGCTCCGGCGGAAAAAGGGGTTCGCTCACGCATGGGCTCAGCCCATCTGGAAAGAGGCAAGGCGGGCCGGTGGATCTGGGCCGTGGGCAGCAGGTCGGGGCCCACGAGCGAAGCGCGGCTGCGCGTGCGCCCGCACGCACGCATGGTCGAGGGAGGCCGTGCAGCGATGGTCTCCGGCGAGGGCGGCTCACCGGCGACGGAGAAGGCGCCAGAGGGTCGGGACGGCGGGGCCGAGCTGTCTCGGCCGGATCGGCGGGCGCCTCCGTGGGACGCGGCGGTGGCCGGAGAGGCAGCTGCGGTCGGTCGGGCGGCGCTAAGCGCAGCGGGCGGCGCGGAGGCGGAGGAGCCTCGGGCGGCGGCGGCGGAGGGGTGCCAGCTTCGAGGGGGGGGCACGGGAGGCGCCTGCAGGAGCCGGAGGCGGACGGCGGCGGCGGTCGCCGGCGAGGAGCAGCAGCGCAGACGGGCGAAGTCTGGCGAGGCACGGGCGCAGCGGGCTTCGGCGGCGAACGGGCCCGGCCGCGCTGGGGCGGGTTTGTCGTGGGCAGGCGGGCGGCGGCGCGGGATCTCGCGGGCGACGTGGCGGGAGGCGATTGGACGAGGGGCGGCGGACATGTCCGGCGGTGAGGGATGTTTTTGTCCGATGGCGCGAGGGGAGCGGGCTAGGGTTTGGACTGCGAGAATTTCGGGGGAGGGCACATATTTATAAGTAGAGGGATCTAGGAGAGTCCAAATGAGGAGCGGTTTTCGGCCACGCGATCGTGAACGAACGACCGAGAGCATGGAGGGGAGTTTGCTGGGTTTTGGGCCACTTTGGAAGGGGTGTTGGGCTGCAATAAAAGAGGGCTTTACGGTTGCCCTGTTAACCGTTGGAGGATCAAACGACCTCCAAATGGCACGAAACTTGACAGGCGGTCTATCGGTGCTATACCAAGGTCGCGTGGCAAACCTCGGGCCATTCCAAGAAAGTTTAATAACCGCTCACAATGAAAGACCAAAGGGGAACGCCGGAAGACATAGGAGTGCCGGATTGCAAAACGGACAACGGGAAAAATGCTCGGATGCAAGAGACGAACACGTATGCAAAACGAAATGCACATGATGACATGGAAAAAATGCAACACGCAAGCAAATGACATGGCAACGACAGAGAAAAACTGGCGGACACCTGGCGCAACGAATCCGGGGCATTACAACACTCCTCCACTAACAAGAGATCTCGTCCCGAGATCTTAGGACCGAGACGGAAGGGAAAAAGGGAATGAGGTGAAACAAGAACTCAAGAGAGGAAGCAAAAAATTGAGAGCACTCGAGAAGAAGAGAGGAACGACGAGGATGACGAATCAAAAGCTCACGAATTCAGATAGACTATGAAACAACTCCTGTTAGAACGAGTTAGAAACGAATAAGACTGAAAGGATTTAGGCAGCACTCCGGATGTAACATGGAGGAATAGAACACGAACTAGAGAGGATGGGATGACACTTGTCGAACTCTTGAAGAATGAATTGAATCACGAAGAACCACCATGAAGAACTCCGTTAACAAAAGGATGGTGAGATAGAATGAAGGATGAAAGAATAAGATTAAATCTTACGATGATTTAGATGGAGGTTCCGACGAGATGGCCGAGGAAATTTGAACTCCGGGAAAGAAAAGATGAAACACTTGGAACTAGAATTTATTCATCAAGAACAAACTCCGAAGAAAAGGATTAATCACTTGGAGAAATAAGAATAAGATTTTATTGTATGCTTATCCTTCATCGAATTAAATTGATGACAAGCAATGGATTTTGCATATTACTTATTCTCATTGAAAAAGGATTAAGGGGAACATAGCACAAAACTTGAGAAAGTCTTCATGAACCACCGGTAGGATTCGAAAGAACGAATGGATTAATATGATAATCAAAGAAAAAGAATCTGAAAGAATCACCGTTTGAATTCGGAAATGACTGATGAAAGAGAATGAATCACCGGGAAGAATTATTAGAACCAATAAGCTAGAGGGGATTTAGATGCAAAAGAACGAAGAGATCCTGAGCTGATTAAAGAACACTTGAACGAAGCACCAGGATAAATAGAGAACGATAACTGGAATGATGGCCTCCGGTGAAAAGAAATGGAAAACAACTTCTGACATACTCCGGATGGGTGAAAAGAATATCTGACAAATGGAATAATTCGCGAGGATAACATGAAGCTAGAACCACCAATCTTCGAGAGAACGGGCAAGATTTAGAGGAAAAACTCTTCTTCGATCTTCAAATGACAACGAGAAACACCACCAAAATTACTAAGATACTCCGGAAGAATGAAAAGCGAAGGGGTAGAGTCGACGATGAAAATGATTCCAAATTGATCTTGGAAAAGGCATGTGAGAGATGAAATCCATTCTTACGACACACTTGAAAAGAATTGAGAATAACTCCGGGGGAATTAGAAGAGTCAGGTAAGATCCTGGGAAAAGACCTGTGGGTTAGGGCCCACTAAAAGAAAACACCATTGGAAAGGATTGTTGAACAGATAAAAGAAGCACCGGGACAATTAAAATATTTGAATGAGGTGACAATGTCGAATTAAATCAAACACAGACAAATCTCTTGAGATATCTTGTACACTCCGGAAGGATAAACTGGCGAGTGACGAACGAGCAGGGAAAAACACTTGAGCCGAGGAAAAAGAATATGATCAACCCGAGAAACTTGAATTGAATCCACCGGAAAAGAAAAGAGATGAAGAATGTCGAACAAAACGAGAATTCACCGGTTGAAATAATTGACAAAAGACTGAAGAGGCTCCGCATGAATGAAATAGCTTCTCGAATAGATGCTCAGACTCTGGGAAGAAAACGGGTGGGAGGGCGGAAAAAAAAACACAGGCAACTGGAAGGGGAAAAACGACGAATATCTTGAAGAGGAAACACCGGTTGAAATCATTGAGGAAAGAAAGCAAAGACTTCGCATGAGTGGGAAGGATACTCGATTACGGACTCCGGGTCCAAGAAGAAAAAGGGGAGGGCGGGTGGGAAAATAAAACAACTGAGGATTGAACTTGGCAAAGAAGAAGAGGCTCAAGTCAACTTGATGAGAAATGCACCGGACAAAAGTGGATGGACAACGAACGAAAACTAACTGCGTGATCCTAAAGAAAAAATTTGAAGGGGAAGAGGAGTAGTTCAAAACACCTATGCCAAGTTTCCTCACCAGAGCGACGAAGGGGCTGAGGAGTAAAAAGAATTCCTACTCTCCGATATAACTAGACTCCAAAAACAATTTTCTTCTAGACTCAACAACGGCCAAACTACATGATCAATCAAGGGGGTTCCTAGGGTCGGTCGAGGCTCTGATACCAACTTGTCACGCCCAAGATGCGACCCTATCCTAAAGGAACTCGAGGGTCCCACCAAGGATAGAAGCTCATCTTGAAGACGCTTTTGCAAGGTGGATAACATTACATCAACATTACATAATAGATGGGGATACATACAAGAGGCATACAATGCCACATGAATACAACGTCATCTTACAAAAGAGCACCATCCCACTACGGATGAAACACAAACAGAAACTCAAACGACATCCACCCTGCTAGCCCAGGCTGCCGACCGAACCTATCCCCGATCAAGAAGAAGCGTAAGAAGAACTCCAAACAAGCAAACATCGCTCTCGCGTCATGATCATCGCATAACCTGTACCTGCAATCGTTGTTGTAGTAAATCGTGAGCCACGAGGACTCAGAATCCCATTACCATGGGTATCAAGACTAGCAAAGCTTAATGGGAAAGGAAGGGGTAAAGTGGTGAGGTTGCAGTAGCGACTAAGCATGATATGGTGGCTAACATACGCAAATGAGAGCGAGAAGAGAAGCAAAGGAACGGTCGTGAAGCTAGCAATGATCAAGAGGTGATCCTGAACACCTACTTACGTCAAGCATAACCCAAAGACCGTGTTCACTTCCCCGACTCCGCCGAGAAGAGACCATCACGGCTACACACGCGGTTGATGCGTTTTAGTTCGGATCTGGTGTCAAGTTATCTACAACCGGACATTAACAAATTCCCATCTACCACATAACCGTGGGCACGGCTCTCGAAAGTTTATACCCTGCAGGGGTGTCCCAACTTAGCCCATGATAAGCTCTCGCGATCAACGAAGGATATTCCTTCTCCCAGGAAGACCAGGTCAGTCTCGGAATCCCGGTTTACAAGACATTTCGACAATGGTAAAACAAGACCAGCAAGACCGCCCGATGCGCCGACATCCCGATAGGAGCTGCACATATCTCGTTCTCAGGGCAACACCGGATGAGCACTCCGTACAACTAAAACTAGACCTCAAGTTTCCCTGAGGGGGCGCTACAAAGGACTCTAGTTCGGACCAACACTTAGACAAGCATTGGCCCAGGGGGGCTAAAATAAAGATGACCCTCGGGTTGGCCGACCCAAGGGAAAGGTATAGGTGGTGGTGAGGCAAATGGTAAAACCAAGGTTGGGCCTTGCTGGATGAGTTTTATTCAAAGCGAACTGTCAAGGGGGTCCCATAAATCACCCGACCGCGTAAGGAATGCAAAATCCGGGAACATAACACCGGTATGATGGAAACTAGGGCGGCAAGAGTGTAACAAAACACCAGGCATAAGGCTGAGCCTTCCACCCTTTACCAAGTATATAGATGCATTAATAATATAAGAGATATTGTGATATCCCAACATAACCCTGTCAACCATGGAGCAACCTTCATCTTCACCTGCAGCTAGCAACGATATAAGAGGGGCTGAGCAAAGTGGTAACATAGCCAAGCAACGGTTTGCTAGGAAGGTTAGAGGTTCATGGCAATTTGGGAGGCTTGAAGAGCAAATGATAGGTAACGCAGCATAGCGATAGAACGAAGCAACAAGCATAGCAATGATAGTAGTGAGATCCAGGGTAGCGGTCATCTTGCCTAAAATCCTGCTAGGAAGAAGAACGAGTCCATGAAGAAGATGAAGCCACGTAGACGAACCAAGCGGAGGCGAACAAATCCTCACGATCGCAACGAAACAGGAACTATCGAGAAGAAGCACACGACACGGTAAACACACCACACAAAACAAGACATGATGCACAACAAGCATGATGCACAACAAGCATGATGCATGAGAAAGCTAGATGAGGCTACTCATGGCAAGAGATGATGCAAACAAGAACAACACATCAAGGAAAGTTTAAATGAGGCGGGAAAGAACATATAACAATTCCGGTAAGTCCTCATATGCAAATTTCGAAATTGGTCCAGATCTGAATAAACCTTATGTTCAAGTTGTTAAACAGCAAGTTAAGATGCACCAAGATGATCTACACGAGATTCTAGTCAAGTTACATATAAAGTTCATTAGATTCGGAGCTACGGCCTAGAAGATATGAGCAAAACAAGTTAAGCATGGCATTGATGCAAATGCATACAAACATCAAGCAAACACCTCAAAACAAGGATGCAACATGGTAATATGAAAGAACATGCAAAATCAAGCAAGTTTCATATAGAGCACACTCAAACTGGAGCAACGGTGTAACACATACACTCTATACAAGTCATAGCAACAATCTGTCCAAAACAGCAACTAGGCATATTGCAAGCATCAAAACAATATGCTACAGCACCCCAACATAAGAACAAAAGGCATGAGCATGAGGTACAGGTAAAGGATAACAAAACATGAACACTGAGCTATCTCCAGAAAACACTAGATCATGCTCCAAAACACATGGTAAGATGGCAAATAATAACAGTTTCGGACTTATCAGGAAATAACATCAGGTTGCAATGTTTAGAGCTATCAAACAACATGTTACAAGAACATATAATGGCAAACAAAGACATGGCATGATACTACTAAATGCATAGAACAAGAGTCCCTTACTGACCATGAGCCAAAAAGGCACAGAAAATATGATGGCACCCATGTAAACATGGCAAGTTATATTACAGATTCATACATGGCAGAAACAACAATAAGTAGGCATGTTGGTGAGCTTGAAACACTCACCACAGAGCAATACATGGCATGGAAAGGCAACCAACAGTAAGAAGACATGTTTGGGAAGCTATACATGGCAAGATCAAGGTCATAGGGTGCATGGATCACTTGAAAAGCATATGGCCAAAACTGAACTTCATGTTAACAGGTTGACAGCAACATTATTTAGCAACTTTGGAGCAAGATTACAACAAGCTACAGTAGGCTATAATTGCAACCAAGGGCATTAATGTATAGAGCAAGACAAGTATAACAATTCATCATTAGTGAACAATCTCCAGATTATGCACGCAATGACTTGTAGCAGGAGGTTAACATAGCAACAAAATATAACAGAATCTGTCAGGAAAACAGCAACAGCAAGTACCCGACTTAACAAGCTCGATGCACTCAGCACACAACTCACAAAAATACACGGATGGCACCCCTGGAAAGATGACATATCATAGATCAAAACACATGTAGACATCAACCTCATAGGATGCACACATCAATCACGGCAAAAATGACAAATGAGCAAGTTATAACAGTTTCAGCAGATTAACATCAACATGCACTCTTCCAACAGCATTTCGGGAATCAAGATGAGCTCAAACGAAAATGATGCAATGTAATGAAATGAAGTACTCGTCGAGACGAACAATTTGACATATTACACGCACAAAACGGAGCAGCATGCATGGAGATATGATGCAATGAACAGAGCAACATATTATGACCATTTCGGGACTTAGCAGATTTTCATAAAAAAACAGGACGAGCGTAGAATAACTAAAAGATGCTCAGTCAGAAAAAGGGGTTCGCTCACCCATGTGCTCAGCCCATCTGGAAAGAGGCAAGGCGGGCCGGCGGATCTGGGCCGTGGGCAGCAGGTCGAGGCCCACGAGCGAAGCGCGGCTGCGCGTGCGCCCACACGCACGCAGGGTCGAGGGAGGCCGCGCCGGCGATGGTCTCCGGCGAGGGGCGGCTCGCCGGCGACGGAGAAGGTGCCGGCAGGGTCGGGGACGGCGGGCCGAGCCGGTCTCGCCGGATCCGGCGGGCGCCTCCGTGGGACGCGGGCGGCGATCGGGAGAGGCGGCTGCGGTCACGTGAGCGTGCGCTAAGCGCAGCGAAGCTGCGAGGCGGACGAGCCTCGGGCGGCGGCGGCGGAGGGCGCCAGCTGGGGCGCGGGCGGCGCTGGCAGGAGCCGGAGGCGACGGCGGCGCGGTGGCTGGCGGAGAGCGGCGCAGACGGGTAAAGTTCGGCGAGGCACGGGCGCAGCTGGCATCGACGGCGAACGGGCCTGATCGCGCTGGGCGGGCTTGCCTGTGTGCAGGCGGGCGCGGCGGCGCGAGAGCTGGCGGCGTGGCTAGAGGCGATTGGACGAGGGGGCGGCGGACATGTCCGGCGGCGAGGGAGGTTTTTGTCCAGCGATGCGAGGGGAGCGGGCTAGGGTTTGGACTGCGAGAATTTCGGGGGAGGCCACATATTTATATGTAGAGGGAGCTAGGAGAGTCCAAATGAGGAGCGGTTTTCGGCCACACGATCGTGATCGAACGACCGAGAGCATGGAGGGGAGTTTGCTGGGTTTTGGGCCACTTTGGAAGGGGTGTTGGGCTGCAATAAAAGAGGGCTTTATGGTTACCAGGTTAACCGTTGGAGTATCAAACGACCTCCAAATGGCACGAAACATGACAGGCGGTCTATCGGTGCTATACCAAGGTCGCTTGGCAAACCTCGGGCCATTCCGAGAAAGTTTAATACCCGCTCACAACGAAAGACCAAAGGGGAACGCTGGAAGACATAGGAGTGCCGGATTGCAAAACGGACAACGGGAAAAATGCTCGGATGCAAGAGACATACACGTATGCAAAATGAAATGGACATGATGACATGGAAAAATGCAACACGCAAGCAAATGACATGGCAACGACAGAGAAAAACTGGCGGACACCTGGCGCAATGAATCCGGGCGTTACATCAGGGCGATTCAGAGCCAAAAGGGCTCGCCCTGAGCGCCATGGGAAACCAGTTCACCATGACCTTTCCATCTCTGTTGGCAGCCTCGATGCCCAACTCTTAGAGTTGGAGGAACTCTGCAGGGTCGGCCGTGCCGTCGTAGCGAGGAGGCAGGTCTGGCTTGAACTTGCCAGGCTACGCGACGCTACGCAGCTCGGAGGTGAAGGCGCGGCAGCCCGCCATGGCCACAGGGGGCCTTGGGCGACGGAGAGCTTGGTCCTGCGGGTCCCGATGCGCCGCGGCTGGGGGCAGTGCAGGGTCTTGACGTGCTGGAGCAGGGAGCGCTCAGGCAGCTTCCCATGGGCGATGGACTTCTTGGCAGCTCTGCTCCTGCCGCGCTGGCGCCTGACGGAGCGGGTTCCGCCCAGGGGCCGCGCGCCTTGGGGCTAGGGCGCCTTCTTGAGGAGGAGGCGGCTGAGGCGCCCTAGGAGCTTCATTGCCCGCGCAGGGCGGGGTGCGGTGCAGCGAGTAGGACGGCACGGGGGCGCCTCCGGCGGCGCGGACGAGCTCGGCGACTCGGTTGAGCCATTCTTCATAGACGTCATCGACGGGGCGGTAGCGCAGGAGCTCGTTTGCCGCGATGAGCGCAGCTTGGGCCTCCATGGCCACGCGGGGCGCGCGTGACGAAGAACCAGCTGGGGTGAGCGAGGGCGTGGCAGTGCGGCTGAGGGAGTCTTGGACTAGGGGGTGTCCGGACAGCCGGACTATCAATATCCGCCGGACTCCCAGACTACGAAGATAGAAGATTGAAGACTCCGGCTCGTGTCCGGATGGTACTTTCCTTGGTGTGGAAGGCAAGCTTGGCAATACGGATATGTAGATCTCTTACCATTGTAACCGACTCTGTGTAACCCTAGCCCTCTCCGGTGTCTATATAAACCGGAGGGCCTTAGTCCGTAGGACGAACATACATCTCAACAATCATACCATAGGCTAGCTTCTAGGGTTTAGCCTCCTTGATCTCGTGGTAGATCTACTCTTTTACTACCCATATCATCAATATTAATCAAGCAGGGCGTGGGGTTTTACCTCCATCGAGAGGGCCCGAACACAGGTAAAAACATCGTGTCCTCGTCTCTTGTTACCATCCGCCTAGACGCACAGTTCGGGACCCCCTACCTGAGATCCACCGGTTTTGACACCGACATTGGTGCTTTCATTGAGAGTTCCTCGGTGTCATCACCGATAGGCTCGATGGCATCTTCAACCAACGACGCTGTCCAAGGTGAGACTTTTCTCCCCGGACAGATCTTCGTATTCAGCGGCATTGCACTGCGGGCCAATTCTCTTGGCCATCTGGAGCAGATCAAAAGCTACGCCCCGGGCCGTCAGGTCAGATTTGGAAGCTTAAACTTCACGGCCGATGTCCGCGGAGACTTGATCTTCGACGGACTCGAGCCACAGCCGAGCGCGCCGCACTGTGACGATGGGCATGATCTAGCTCTGCCACCGAACAGTGCTCTGGTGGCCGCACATGGATCAGCTTTGGCCATTAGACCGGTGCCGATCGCCCAGATCGAGGGTCGGCGGATAGACGCCGCCCCGGGGGCTTCAACATCCACGGCGATGGAGCCGAACACCAATCTTGTCCCTTGCGGAACTCGTGAATCCGAGGCGCCGGACTCCTCGCCGGACTCCGAACCTCCCGCGCCCCTACCAATCAATCCGGATTGGGCGCCGGTTATGGAATTCACCACCGCGGACAAATTCCAACACTCGCCTTTTGGAGATATCCTAAATTCATTAAAACATCTCTCGTTATCGGGAGAGTCCTGGCCGGACTATTGCCAGGATGGTTGGAGTACGGACGACGAAGAAATTCAGAGCCCACCCACCACCCACTTTGTAGCCACTGTCGAGAATTTAACCGACATGCTAGACTACGAATCCGAAGACATCGATGCTATGGACGATGATGCCGGAGACAAACAGGAACCAGCGCCTACAGGGCACTGGAAGGCCACCTCGTCATATGACGTATACATGGTGGATAACCCAAAAGAAGGGGATGGCAAGGAAGCAGCGGAGGCAAACTCTTTAAAGAAGCAGCCCAAACGCCGGCGTTAGCGGCGCCGCTCTAAATCCCGCCACAACAAAAATAGAGATTCCGGCACAGAGATAACAATACCCCGAGAGTGTCAAGACAACCCCGCCAAAGAAGACTCGGCCACAGAGGATGCGTAAGCAAGCCCTCACGAAAGGGCGGGAGACAAAGAGGTCGAGGATCATAACTATATACCTCCTCCAAGACGGCAAGCCTCAATGACGATTTAACTCATCGCTACCGAGGACCCCGTCGAGCAGAGTTTTTAAACGCAGGCTCATCGCTACAGCAAGAAGCTCAAGAAGGAAAACGGAAGCTCAAAACAGCGGAAGACACGCCGTAATAAGATGGAGCAAAGTACTCAAAACCGCAGATAAATACGGCAATGGCCACCAATCGAAGAGCTACCCGAAGCGTAAGCTGCTACCAGAATTCAACGAAGAGGCCATAGAGCCTCCACCGTCAAATGGCCCAGCTAGGTCCATTTACGGACCCAAAAAGAAGGCCCCAGGAAGCAAAGCAACACGTCAAGTGTCCGGTGATAGCGGCACATACAAGTACAGGGGCGCCGCACACCCACTATGTTTTACCGATGAGGTGCTGGACCATGAATTCCCAGCAGGGTTTAAACCCATAAACATAGAAGCCTACGATGGAACAATAGACCCTGGAGTCTAGATAGAAGATTATATACTGCATATACACATGGCCAGAGGAGACGATCTCCACGCCATAAAATATCTACCCCTCAAGCTCAAAGGGCCAGCCCGTCATTGGCTCAAAAGCCTCCCGTAAAACATCATGGAAGTTGGGAAGAGCTCGAGGACGCGCTTAGAGCAAATTTTCAAGGGACTTATGTCCGCCCTCCGGATGCGATTTATTTAAGTCATATAACTCAACAGCCCGAGAGTCAGCGGAAATTCGGAACATGTTTCTTACCAAAAGAACCAAATAGTCGACTATCCGGACGCCAAGCCTTAGCAGCTTTCAAGCACAATGTCCGAGACGAATGGTTCGCCAGCACCTCGGTCAAGAGAAACCGAGGACAATGTCCGCACTAACAAGCCTCATGACCCGCTTCATGCGGAGAAGATAGCTGGCTAGCAAGAAGCAAGACCAATGACCCAAGTACATCCGAGATAAGAGATGGAACGGAAAATCACGCAAGCAGAAAAGAGCAGCGCCGAAAAAGAGAAAAGCCCAAAGAGCACGGCAATAACGCTGGATTCAAAAGCTCGCGTCCCAACAACAAAACTCAACCTCTTAAGGATGACAAGGATGTAATTGTCCAACTTAAACAAAATTTTGGGTCGGATATGCCAAATCCACAAGACTTTAAGGCTCGCAAATCACACCCACAGGATTGTTGGGTTTTAAACAGTTCGCCGATTAAATGCGAACACAAGGGGCTCGACGATCAGCGAAGAAGATAAACCCGCCAGCAGGGCACCGAAAACAAAAGACTTTCCCACAAGGGGCCAAAGCATAAATTCACTTCATGTGATAACACGGAAAAATAGTGCGACACTTTCTAAAAGAGCTTCAGACGGTCCAGCCCAACAGATCAGAGATTGGATATCAAAACCAATCACTTTTGACCACCGGACTATTCCAAGCGTCAAACGTGGGGCGGACTCCGATATTGAATCCCATAATAGACGGATTACATTCACTAACGCCCTAATGGACGGAGGCAGGACTTAAACCTGCTATATTCAAACACAATCCATAGGATGGGGATAGACCCTACCAAAATCCGGCAGAGCCGCACTTCCTTCAAAGGAGTGACGCTGTGCCCTTACGCCAAGTGCACAGTGCTCTATATTACTAGAAGTCGTGTTCGATCACGAACAATTTTCGACACGAAAAATTAATTTTCATATCGCCCCATTTGAAAGTGAATATCAAGCACTCTTGGGACGAAGGCTTTTGTCCGCTTCAACGCCATACCGCATTCGCTGCCTCTCACACTCAAGATGCCCGTCCACATGGCGCCATTTCAAAGGCGAGGGTCACTTAAGGACCCCGGACTCGGATAGACAACCGCCTCAAAGCGGGTTAGGGCTCCCTAGCCGCATACCCTTCACAGGGGGCGGCAAGACAAACAATCGCGTTTCATATAAACCTTGCTTTAATTATTTATATTTCTTATTTTACATATTTTTCGCACAAATTGTTTCGAAACTAAACGCTCCTCTCTTTCTACAGATGAACAACGTGCATACCCGTCGAGATAACGGCAACAGAGACACAAAGCGCAGACGTAGTAGTAGGGACCCGTTGCAAGGATTCTTTTCAGATTAAGACCCTACGTAGACCTTTTTTACTGTCTCTTGTTGTTACTCTCCCTTGGTTTCTTCCTATAGCCAAAGCGGAGCCTGACGCTTTGGCATCGGCCGCGTCGAAGACCATGCCCGCATCTTTACACTAGGGGCTTAGGGCATCGTTCGCCCATTATTATAAAGACCGAACACCTTAGGGAGTGTTCGCGCCTCGAGATTAGGCATTATATGCATCAGCTCGAATCATGTCTTTGGTCAAATGTTGGGTTTGCCCGCTCCCGTGTTTTGCTGCCTTACGCTCCGTATCATTGGCTAACGCGGCACCGGGAGAACTATCTGCGATTGTGCCCAGTTAATTTGGGCGCGAGCACCTCAAGAGAGAAAGCCAAAACCGATCGTCATGATATCGCGCGAGTCTGTCAACCACTCGATCGACTATCGGAATGTCTAGAATTTCGCTTTGACGAAGGACCGCTTCCGGTCGAGCGCGACGCGCCCGAATCCGCAGATGTGCGGTGCCACCAGGCTATATCGTAGCCCCACCCTCGAGCTCCACTGGCTAAGTGAAAGTGATAAAGCATTATAGTCCGGATTGCCTCGTTGGCTACGCTACCACCTCCTTATAAAAGGACCGAGACGTCGGATTAAGTGTGAAAACGCGCTATTTTTGAGAACACCCCAGCACCTTGTGCATGGGGGCTGAAGCCGAAGACTGCCATTGTCACACCCTGATTTTCATGGCGCAACACTTAAGCTGTTAATCATGATAAAATTTGGTTTGACAAAAACTTTTGTGTGTTTTGGTCCTTGCTTGATTTGATTTTTGTCTGCTGTTTGCAAGTGCTCTAAAAATCAAATAAATCCTCCAACTCCTATACTTCATCTCCTTGCTCCAAAAACCTTTCCCAATGATCATGCCATGTGTATAGGATATAAAAATAATTTCTTGCAAAAATAATTTGGCCAAAAAGTATTTTCTAAAATTAGTTTTTCAAAAACCCCTAAATTGAGGTTTGCACTGCAAGTACTTAATTAAGGGTAGTAAAAATCTTTCCAAAAATATATTTGACTCCTATTAGATACAGGATACCCATAAACCACAAAAATATAATTTCAAAAGTTATTTTCCTATTTTATTTAAAAGCTTTTTATTAAGGCCAGAAATGGTCTTTAATAGGGAAAAATTTTGTTATTGCTTCAAAAATATTTGACAAAATTTAGGGAAACTCATAGGACATATATTGTCCATATATAAGAGTTTCAACACATGGTCATGTTCAAAACATTGGTCAAATCCCTCAAAAACCCTTTCTAGATATTTCAAGCTTTTGAAATATTTACAAAGGAAATTTTTCTCCAAAAATTCCAAGAAAAGTCTATCATGTCACATATGACATATTTGGTGATCTTGCCAAGTCTCATGTCTTGGAGAACAAGATAACATCATCAAATCCCCTCAAAACCATTGCTGTCCATTTTGAAGTTTGAGCAACTTTACATTGCCAAGCATGTCCAAATGTTCTCAAAACTTGTGAACTTGCTCAAATGGTCTAATAATTCATCTGGACCAAATGGCACAAGTTGGAGAACAAGTTAACTTGATCAAAGTACCCCAAAACTCTTTTTGTCCAGAACCAAATTTGAACAAATTTGCACTGCCAACCTTTTCCCCTTGACCCCAACTTTTGTGAGCATGTTAACATGATTAAATGATGACACTACACCAAGTGGTGCATAAAGGAGAACATATTTTCATGACTAAATCTTGGGAAACCCATTTCTGTTCATTTCTAGGGTTTACCAAAGTTGCATTGTCAACTTGCTCCAATTGAGCTCCAAATTGGTGGAAGGCCCTAATAGTGTGTGTCATTTCACCATGTGGAGCCTCATGACAAATGGAAGTCATCTTATTGCCCAAACCATTATCAAACACCTTCTGACATTTTGCAAAAACCACTATTTTGACCCCTTCCACCATTCTTGGTGAGCTCAAATTTCTACCACAGCCCCTCCTAGTCTTCTCCTATCTCCAGTAACTCTTCCCTGGCCTCACTCAATGATTGAGGGTGAAAACCCCCATTTACCCTTCCGACAGCGGCATTTCTCTCTCTCTCAACCTCCTCCTCACTCCAAAGGATCCCAGGGCATCCAATGCCTCTAAACCCTTCTTTACTACCCCAAGCGCTACAGACATCAAGGGCATACCACGCTGCCAAAAAAATGCCATGCCGCCATTTGCACGCTCGAGCTGCCTTCTGATCGCCCCCGATCAGTAGCCGCCCGCCAACCGCTCCCGGCCACCTCGGGCATCCCCAGCGCGCCCGACGAGGTGCCTCGACGTCCGCAACACGACAACGAGCTGGCCCCCTCCTCTCTCTTCCTCCTGCTGCCTCCTCCTCGCCTTGCGACCGCCGCCTGAGCGCCCAATGGCGACTCAACGCGTGGTGCCCCTGGCCCCCCTGCTCTCTCTCTTCTCTTCCCTGGCTCTGGACCGAATCCAGGAACGCCCTAGACACGGTGCATCACCATCCCGAGGCCCGTAGCGACGACCACGAGCTCGCCGGCGCATGAGCCACGGTGGGCCGAAGCCTTCGCTATATAAAGCCGTCCCAGGCCTTCCTCTGGATCCCTTTCGCCCTCTCTCACTCCCGTGCATTCCCTGAACCAACCCACACCCCTCCTCGTGCCCTCCATCCACCGCAATGGCCGGAGCTCCGTCGTCGGGCTCCGCCTAAATTCCGGCTACCCCGAGCCCCTCCTCTCCCCCTCGGTGCACCAGCGCCCTCATTCAACCACTGCAAGGCCCTATACCCTCTCCATTCATCCTCGGTGCGCCGGCGCCACGGCCAAAGATGGCCGACGGCCCCTCCGCGACCATCCAAGCCGCCGGCACTACGGCCCTCCTCGGCGGGCGTAAAGCACCTAGGAGGATGCGGCGTAGCCTCACGAGCACGCCGGTGGGCGGAGCGTCGCCGGAGACGCCCTGTAACGCCGGCAGTCGCCGTCGGGGCGCCTCCTCTGTCTCCGTCGCACCAGCTGGAGGGTTGAGGACGAACGACAAGCAGCCCGCTGCGTCGGCGACCCGTGGGCGGACCCGTCGTTAAGTGGAAGCGGCTTCCGTCGGATCCGCCTCCCGCTGGCGGCGATCCCATAAGCCGCCGACGTAGCCCCTCGCAGCGTCGCGGCCGAGCCACTGGCCGGCCCGGGGCGCTGCCGCTAAGCCTCGCCTGGGTCGCGCCGCGCCGCCGCCAGATCCAGCCCATCCGGTAAAACCCTTTTCCCCTTTTTCTTTTCTGTACAGCTTGTAAAATCCCCAGATTATTTATTCTAAGTCCAAATTTGATGATTCAAATTTCTATAGACTCCATAAATGATGATCTACCTGTTGGTGCAACATGCACCTTTTTCCACATACTTTTCCTTCACAAATAATTATCACATCCAGTGATAAACTTTAGAAAATCGCAGAGAGCTCAATATTGATCCTAATGCCATGATTCCAATTTCTAGATGAATCTAAGCTCATAGCCTAGTTTATGAACATTTTTCTTGATACTTTCTGTACCACATAAATTATTGAGCCATTTCTTCATATTTATCAGCTTTGCAAATTCATAGGAAATTCATTTGAACTCCAAATCCAGTGAAACCAATTCCTAGATGCTTCTAAAATCATGCTTTGTCAAATGGGTGCCTTTGCTCATTTTTCAAAAATATATTTCTATACACTTCTTACAAATCCATAAACCCCTTGATTCCATCATTTTGAAATGTTCAGAGATGTCCATTGATCAAATCCTAATGAAACCACTTTGGTCATCCCTCATATGGCCAGAGGTATCCCAGAAAAGTCCAACTCATATTTTTAGAGCACTTTTATTTCTTGCCTTGTTGTGTTGCTTATTATGCTTGCTTTCGACGATAGTTGACGAAGTAGACGGAATACTTGGAGTTGGACCAGGGATATTTGAAGACCTCGAAGACTTTGTTACAACAGGCAAGCAGCCCTTTGACCATGTCTATGGAACCCTTTTTATGCATGTCATATATAGCTCTTTATTATTGTTGCATTGGAATCATGATGAGGCGGTAACCACTTGATGGGTTGCCACCGTACTTTCTCGTTGATACTTGCATTGTGCATGACCCTACCTTCTTATGAGGGTTATGCCAGTGGGAGTAGATAGGATGCTAAGTAGTTGCTATGCAAAAGGGACGGGTTTATGCATGGAGCAGGAGACAAAGCTTTTTGAAAAGACTTTTGAAAACCCCGTCGGGTGCCACTTATGCCCGAGGGAGATGATGAGATGGGTAACCACTTGATGACGAAGTGGTGTACCGAGGAAAGTGTGTGTTGTTTTCAAAATGGATTGGTCGGAGTTGCGACCGTTATTCCAACCTTACATGCGCAACCACTCTACCCTTATATGGGAAAGGGCACTATCGAGTACCTAGACCGATACTAGCTTGGAGCCCGCATTACTAGTGACGGGGGAGTGTTGGTGCTCTCTCTTGGGACGGGGTCGTGCCAGGTAGGGCGGCCATGACCATCTTTATGGGGCACCGACACACCGCTGGTACCCGTGCGGTGGTATGTGATGAATATGGGAGCAAGGCTCCACGAAAATGTTATGTGAAATGTTGGGCACGGGGGTTACTGCCAATCGAGTGGACTCCATGTTAGTTTCGTCTAGGGGAAGGTAGTGATCGAGTGCTTACCCCGGGTACTTGAGGTACCGCGGGTCGTGGATGACACGGAAGTTCCCCGGATCTTGTGGGTACAGTGTGCAACCTCTGCAGAGTGTAAAACTATTCGAATAGCCGTGTCCACGGTCAAGGACAGTTGGGTAACCGCTCTTGGGCTACGTCCACTTGTTTACAAACCAAGTGTGTGTGATGATGAAAAGACTTGGGTCAAGTCAAGGGACTTGACATGATTGAGATGGGTTGGTGCCCACTCTGTTTATGCTAGATGGGTTGGTGCCCACTCCATTTATGTTGATATCTGTAACCTGTCCTCATGGTTACATGAATTCTCTTGATGCATGCCTTACACAGTTGTTGAACATGTTATTTCACTCAAAACTAGCTTTCCCCAAAAATTTACCTATATCATGCATTGTTGTATCTTGAACCAATACATGGGTTGCTTGCGAGTACATTCAAAGTACTCATTGGCTTGCCACTGGTTATTTAATTGACCGCATGGAAGAACAGGATGTGATGAAGAACTTTTCGGTGATTTAACATGCGAGCTAGGACGCTTCCAAATGTAATGCCTGTAGGGTTAAGGCAGATGGCATGGGTCCAAGTTATTGACGAAGATTTCCGCTGCGATGTTATACTCAAGACTCGACCATAATGGTCCTACTTGTGTAATACGGTATGTATGGATGTAAGACTCTTGTTATTCAGCTTCTGTGTGTTCAGTGAGCATTGATCTCTGGGATCACTGTACACGTGCATTCGGTGATCACGACTTATGAGTAGGGGTCCCCACAGAGCTGGTATCAGAGCCATCCTGACTGTAGGAAGCCTTAGTTAGCATGCTCGTTAGTTAGGGTAAAACTATTTCCAAAACCACTACTACTGGTTTTCAAAACTATCTATACTTCTCTTCCCTTCTCAGTTTTTCGAAAACTAAGGTATACTTTCCTTGTTGATCTCTTCCCCTTCAAAACCTTTGGTCGCTAGAACCCTTATGCCCCTGACCACTGGATTCCTTAAAATCCTCGCGGATAATCTAGAAGGAAGATGCCTTGCCAGACATTCACCCACATCTCCTGAACACAAGATTGGCGACATCACAACAAGGCGTTACCAACGGAAGATACATCCTCGAGGCATGAGGACCTGAAGACCCAGGAGATGGTGACACCCTTGACACTGCCCCAAGATGATGCAACCTTAGCCTACGATGATCAGGGCATAGAATATGCAAGATCATGATATACATCGCTAATAGAGTAACCCTGTCACTACCGTTGTTGTATCGGCAACCCCCGACGGATGAGAACCTAGCTATTTGGTCCGCCTCACCATAGTGAGCAGGAAAACGGTTCTCCACATCCCCCGCTCTTGGTGTCGGTGTTGTCACCAACGTAACCGACATGGTGGACCTCTATTACGCCTTGATGTTATCATTGCATAAAGGATTACCTACCTGGTACCATCGACGGCTTAGAAGACAAAAAGGGATCGTCGTGATTAAGAAGACAATAGGTGACCAGGTCAATGCCAGTTAAGAGGAGCCACCTTCACCCCATCACCTCATCAGGAAAGAAGTTGTTGAAGACTCTTCAAGCTCAACCGGGATCGTTTCATCAAACAACTACAAGAGACGTAGCAGCACCTGAGGAAAACCCGGGAGACTGCACGAGGCACAAGGCACGACTATGGAGTCCGAGAACCCCTAGGGTAGGATGAGTCGTGTACCCCCTATGCGCAGTCAAGTCCGTATGATAGTTCGAATAGAACGATGATTGTGTGTTGCTTGTTTTTATTTGTTTGTGTTTTGATATAGGTCGCACTTTTGCCCTAGGCGACAAGTATGCGACTATATCACCTTCCTTACCTTGCTTTTCTGTTGGGACTTTTTGCACCTGTTTGTTTGCACTTGCACTATAGAACCCCCTTTAGGCGTTCCCCTCCTCCATGCTACTTTTCCCTCTCATCTTTCTCCTCAACTCAAGACAAGCAAGACAAGATACACCATGGATTCTACTTCAACAACAAACGAGCACTGGAGACTTTTGTTGCAGCCTCCTCGACCAAGTGCGACCCAGTGACGTTATGTCTACTCCCCAAGGTTAGGAACCCCTTTCCTAGACCCTTTGAGACTTCATGAGATACCCCAGTCCTTAACCATGTGCTTAACCCACAGAATTGCAAGAGAACCGGTTAAGCCTCTGTAAACCTCGCACAACACGGGGTTCATTATGGAACTAGTGGACATAGTGAATGAGCACATTATCTTCCTAAGATAGCACCAAAAATGACGATGCCATAGGGAGGACTAATCTGAGGATATAGGAGTAGAGGACAAATGACTTGATGAGTTTATATCAATGACTTGAGGAATTATATGAGACTACTTGGTGGGATCATGAGTATATTAGCATAGTTTTCATTACCCCTGAGTAAATTGGATTTATAGGACAATTATGATCGCAGCTGGAATTCTTGGAAGTGTTTGGATTTAACTTAGCCATGGGATATTTATAGGAGACAGTTGATATTACGTTTATGACTTGGGGAACATGTAGGAATTCTCGTTGGACAAGAGATTTGGATTTAAGTAGCAGATTCTAGTTGAATATAGATGCTGAGTATGTCTACATGGTTCGAAGTAATTAGACTTAGACTGATGATCTTGATCGTGATACCATGTTTCTCGGTGGAGAATAAACTAGGAGATTGAATTAATTGTCGGAGTTTATTTAGGCATCTTTGTGAACTTGACCTTGGAGGTTACTTGACCATGATAATGAAAATTGGTGGACTGACTATAGTAAGGTAGCTTTCCCAGTATTTGTGGATTATAAGACATTAGGAGATCATGTGGAACACCAGCATAGGCGTTGGATTTGTAGAATTAATGGATTATGTAGCGATTAATGGAAGTTAATGAGTTGTTGGAGTTGATTCATAGAAAAGGAAACAAGATTTTGGAGTGGCATACGACGTGTTTCCTTAAGATAGAGATGCACTAGCATGGACCTTGGAAGAACAGGCTGAGCACTTGGATTGTGATGTTTAATTCAAGCTTAGCAGCATGTATGTTCTACCCATGGATTTTTAGGGGTAGCCACACACATGAGTTTGGGGATCGTAGACATATATGATTTTGTGAGACATCTTCTCGGGAGCCATGAGGATATGAATAGCATGAGTGATGATTGGAGTTGACCTATGCAAAATGATGCTATCGGTGATATGATGTGATTTGTTTAAAGTACTAGATAGACTATTGGCATCTCAGAAACCGTGCTTAAAGATAGGATGATAAATGTTCATTCGCACACAAGAATCCTTGAAACCCTTATGCCCTACCAAGCCACAACACGGTTGGATCATGACCTTGGGCCTTGGCTCTAGATCAATAAGACCTTGACCAATGCTCAACCGTGACCCTCACCAATGCCTCAGCCCACTCTACGTACCCCCAAATACTTCATAGAGTACTTGGGCAAGTAAATCATCATCCTTACTTGAGGACATGTATGTCCACATGAAGACGGAAGAAGAGTTGATCAGCTGGTTAGGGAACATCCGAAGACCGCCATGTCAAGGAGGAAGAACTATATCAACCACCGTCGTCAAGGAGTGAGCTTCCATGTTGAAGATCGTGCATATCCGCAAGCCACTCCTCTCAAAGGAACCCAGCATTTCCATGTCAAAGGAAAGCTTGCCCCAAGATTCACCGGCCTTCTTCGAGATCACTCCAAGATGTAACAACCCCCCCTCTGAGATCACTACGAGACGAAGAGAAGACAGTTACCAGCTGGAGTTGCCACCTGAGTTACCTGTTGTGCACAATGCTTTCCATGCATCACAACCCGGAAGTGTTTCCAACTTCCTAGCTAGCCCGAGCACTAATAAGGACATTAACCACCGAGCCACCGACCCCTAGCCCAATCTAACCTACCACGAACTACCCATTAGCAACCTGGATCAAGAAGAGCATCATACACGAAGCCACACCATCAAGTACTTCAAGCTCAATGGAGCACTACACGGAAGCAAAAGCAACATGAGGACTTGAAGACTACCCCAGATCCAAGTTTCTGTATCCCTTTCCGCGCCTAGTCTAGGAATCTCGGGGACGAGATTCTTGTAAGGGGGGTAGGTCTGTCACACCCTGATTTCATGGCGCAACACTTAAGCTGTTAATCATGATAAAATTTGGTTTGACAAAAACTTTTGTGTGTTTTGGTCCTTGCTTGATTTGATTTTTGTCTGCTGTTTGCAAGTGCTCTAAAAATCAAATAAATCCTCCAACTCCTATACTTCATCTCCTTGCTCCAAAAACCTTTTCCCAATGATCATGCCATGTGTATAGGATATAAAAATAATTTCTTGCAACAATAATTTGGCCAAAAAGTATTTTCTAAAATTAGTTTTTCAAAAACCCCTAAATTGAGGTTTGCACTGCAAGTACTTAATTAAGGGCAGTAAAAATCTTTCCAAAAATATATTTGACTCCTATTAGATACAGGATACCCATAAACCACAAAAATATAATTTTAAAAGTTATTTTCCTATTTTATTTAAAATCTTTTTATTAAGGCCAGAAATGGTCTTTAATAGGGAAAAATTATGTTATTGCTTCAAAAATATTTGACAAAATTTAGGGAAACTCATAGGACATATATTGTCCATATATAAGAGTTTCAACACATGGTCATGTTCAAAACATTCGTCAAATCCCTCAAAAACCCTTTCTGGATATTTCAAGCTTTTGAAATATTTACAAAGGAAATTTTTCTCCAAAAATTCCAAGAAAATTCTATCATGTCAAATATGACATATTTGGTGATTTTGCCAAGTCTCATGTCTTGGAGAACAAGATAACATCATCAAATCCCCTCAAAACCACTACTGTCCATTTTGAAGTTTGAGCAACTTTACATTGCCAAGCATGTCCAAATGTTCTCAAAACTTGTGAACTTGCTCAAATGGTCTAATAATTCATCTAGACCAAATGGCACAAGTTGGAGAACAAGTTAACTTGATCAAAGTACCCCAAAACTCTTTCTGTCCAGAACGAAATTTGAACAACTTTGCACTGCCAACCTTTTCCCCTTGACCCCAACTTTTGTGAGCATGTTAACATGATCAAATGATGACACTACACCAAGTGGTGCATCAAGGAGAACATATTTTCATGACTAAATCTTGGGAAACCCATTTCTGTTCATTTCTAGGGTTTACCAAAGTTGCATTGTCAACTTGCACCAATTGAGCTCCAAATTGGTGGAAGGCCCTAATAGTGTGTGTCATTTCACCATGTGGAGCCTCATGACAAATGGAAGTCATCTTATTGCCCAAACCATTATCAAACACCTTCTGACATTTTGCAAAAACCACTATTTTGACCCCTTCCACCATTCTTGGTGAGCTCAAATTTCTACCACAGCCCCTCCTAGTCTTCTCCTATCTCCAGTAACTCTTCCCTGGCCTCAACTCAATGATTGAGGGGTGAAAACCCCCCCATTTACCCTTCTGGACAGCTGCATTTCTCTCTCTCAACCTCCTCCTCACTCCAAAGGATCCCAGGGCATCCAATGCCTCTAAACCCTTCTTTACTACCCCCAAGCGCTACAGACATCAAGGGTCGCGCCACATTGCCAAAAAATGCCATGCCGCCATTTGCAGCGCTTCGAGCGCTTCTGATCTTGCGCCTCCCGACTGTAGCCGCCGCCAACCGCTCCCGCCACCTCGGGCCTCCCAGTAGCCCGACAAGGTGCCTCGACGTCCGCAACACAACACCGAGCTGGCCCCTCCTCTCTCCTCCTCGCTGCTGCCTCCTCAAGACGCAGCACCGCCGCCTGCGGCCCAATGGGTGACCTCACACGCGTGGTGCCACTGGCCCCCCCTGCTCTCTCTCTTCTCTTCCCTGGCTCTGGACTGAATCCAGGAACGCCCTAGACAAGGTGCATCACCATCCCGAGGCCCGTAGCGACGAGCACGAAGCTCGCGGCGATGAGCCACGGTGGGCCGAAGCCTTCGCTATATAAAGCCGTCCCAGGCCTTCCTCTGGATCCCGTTCGCCCTCTCTCACTCCCGTGCATTCCCTGAACCAACCCACACCCCTCCTCGTGCCCTCCATCCACCGCAATGGCCGGAGCTCCGCCGTCGGGCTCTGCCTAAATTCGGCTACCACAGCCCCTCCTCTCCCCTCGGTGCACCAATACCTCATTCAACCACCGCAAGGCCCTATACCTCTCCATTCATCCCGGGTGCGCCAGGCGCCACGGCCAAAGATGGCCGACGGCCCCTCCGCGACCATCAAGCCGCGGCACTACGGCCTCCTCGGGCGAAGCACCTAGGAGGATGCGGCGTAGCCTCATGAGCACGCCGGGCGGCGGAGTGTCGCCGGAGACGCCAAGAACACCGGCGCCGCCGTCAGGTGCCTCCTCTGTCTCCCGTCGCGCCAGCGTGGTAGGTTGAGGACGAACGACAAGCGGGCCCGCTCGTCGGCCGCCCGGTGGGCGGGCCCGTCGTTAAGTGGAAGCGGCTTCGTCGGATCCGCCTCCCTGGGCGATCCCATAAGCCGCCGACGTAGCCCCTGCAGCGTCTTGGCCGAGCCACTGGGCCGGCCCGATGGCGCCGCCGCTAAGCCTCGCCGGTCAAGCCGCCGCCGCCGCCAGATCCAGCCCATCTGGTAAAACCCTTTCCCCTTTTTCTTTTACAGACAGCTTGTAAAATCCACAGATTATTTATTCTAAGTCCAAATTTGATGATTCAAATTTCTATAGACTCCATAAATGATGATCTACCTGTTGGTGCAACATGCACCTTTTTCCAGATACTTTTCCTTCACAAATAATTATCACATCCTATTTTTCCTATTTCTGTGATAAACTTTAGAAAATCACAGAGAGCTCAATATTGATCCAAATGCCATGATTCCAATTTCTAGATGAATCTAAGCTCATAGCCTAGTTTATGAACATTTTTCTTGATACTTTCTGTACCACATAAATTATTGAGCCATTTCTTCATATTTATCAGCTTTGCAAATTCATAGGAAATTCATTTGAACTCCAAATCCAGTGAAACCAATTCCTAGATGCTTCTAAAATCATGCTTTGTCAAATGGGTGCCTTTGCTCATTTTTCAAAAATATATTTCTGTACACTTCTTACAAATCCATAAACCCCTTGATTCCATCATTTTGAAATGTTCAGAGATGTCCATTGATCAAATCCTAATGAAACCACTTTGGTCATCCCTCATATGGCCAGAGGTATCCCAGAAAAGTCCAACTCATATTTTTAGAGCACTTTTATTTCCTGCCTTGTTGTGTTGCTTATTATGCTTGCTTTCGACGATAGTTGACGAAGTAGACGGAATGCTCAGAGTTGGACCAGGGATATTTGAAGACCTCGAAGACTTTGTTACAACAGGCAAGCAGCCCTTTGACCATGTCTATGGAACCCTTTTTATGCATGTCATATATAGCTCTTTATTATTGTTGCATCGGAATCATGATAGGCGGTAACCACTTGATGGGTTGCCACCGTACTTTCTCGTTGATACTTGCATTGTGCATGACCCTACCTTCTTATGAGGGTTATGCCGGTGGGAGTAGATAGGATGCTAAGTAGTTGCTACGCAAAAGGGACGGGTTTATGCATGGAGCGGGAGACAAAGCTTTTTGAAAAGACTTTTGAAAACCCCGTCGGGTGCCACTTATGCCCGAGGGAGATGATGAGATGGGTAACCACTTGATGACGAAGTGGTGCACCGAGGAAAGTGTGTGTTGTTTTCAAAACGGATTGGTCGGAGTTGCGACCGTTATTCCAACCTTACATGCGCAACCACTCTACCATTATATGGGAAAGGGCACTATCGAGTACCTAGACCGATACTAGCTTGGAGCCCGCATTACTAGTGATGGGGGAGAGTTGGTGCTCTCTCTTGGGACGGGGTCGTGCTAGGTAGGGCGGCCATGACCATCTTTATGGGGCACCGGACACACCATTGGTACCCTGTGCCAGTGGTATGTGATGAATATGGGAGCAAGGCTCCACGAAAATGTTATGTGAAATGTTGGGCACGGGGGTTACTGCCAATCGAGTGGACTCCATGTTAGTGTCGTCTAGGGGAAGGTAGTGATCGGGTGCTTGCCCCGGGTACTTGAGGTACCGCGGGTCGTGGATGACACGGAAGTTCCGCGGATCTTGTGGGTACAGTGTGCAACTTCTGCAGAGTGTAAAACTATTCGAATAGACGTGTCCACGGTCAAGGACAGTTGGGTAACCGCTCTTGGGCTACGTCCACTTGTTTACAAACCAAGTGTGTGTGATGATGAAAATGACTTGGGTCAAGTCAAGGGACTTGACATGATTGAGATGGGCTGGTGCCCACTCTGTTTATGCTAGATGGGTTGGTGCCCACTCCATTTATGTTGATATCTGTAACCTGTCCTCATTGTTACTTGAATTATCTTGATGCATGCCTTACACAGTTGTTGAACATGTTATTGCACTCAAAACTAGCTTTCCGCAAAAATTTACCTATATCATGCATTGTTGTATCTTGAACCAATACATTGGTTGCTTGCGAGTACATTCAAAGTACTCATTGGCTTGCCACTGGTTATTTAATTGACCAGGCATGGAAGAAAATGATGTGATGAAGAACACTTCGGTGACGAACATGCAAGCTAGGACGCTTCCCAGTCAGAATGCCTGTAGGGTTAAGGCAGATGGCATGGGTCCAAGTTATTGACGAAGATTTCCGCTGCGATTTTATACTCAAGACTCGACCATAATGGTCCTACTTGTGTAATACAGTATGTATGGATGTAAGACTCTTGTTATTCAGCTTCGTGTGTTCAAGTGAGCATTGATCTCGGGATCATCAGACACGCAGCATTCGTGATCACGACTTATGAGTCGGGGTCCCCACAGCCATCTTTCAGGTTATACACAAGTATATGTTAACAGCCGCACAGGAGAAGTTTTACTTGGACGCACAAGTATAAAAAGCAGTTATATTATAATCATTAACTTACAAGCTAATGCGTTCATTTGAACGTTACATTCTTCGAGCACTGCGACTCTATTATAGGAGCGCCGCGCATGACTTCTCCGAAGTAGTGCTCGGTAGGGAGCCGGCTTTCATCCGGACCCTGGGCGGCAACGGCGGTGGCATCCA
Organism: Aegilops speltoides; assembly: GCA_021437245.1. NCBI lineage: Eukaryota > Viridiplantae > Streptophyta > Magnoliopsida > Poales > Poaceae > Aegilops > Aegilops speltoides. The sequence goes on along the minus strand of CM038144.1, from coordinate 199,770,872 downwards.
TCTCCGGACAATGCGCCTTTACACGGGCAAGAGCCATCTGCGCGCCCTCGATGCAGGCCGACCGCTTCATGTCCTTTATATGCGGCACCGCTCCAAGGAATTGCTGCAGAAGTCAAGTAGCTCGTCGCTTTGGACCTCTCTCGCCGACATGGGCCACGATGTCGATCATGGCAAGTCCGGCAATCTATTTAGCTCGCCCATTCGCCAACCGTCCGTCAACGGAAGGGAGCAATCCGGACCGTGGAATTGAGACCAATACAGCTCTTCCGTCGCTGATCCCCAGCTCGGAAGTGCTTAACAAGATCACCGCCCTTGCAGCTAAGTCCATATACGGATCCTCCGGACTCCACAGCCGCTCAAATTGAGCATACTTTGCATCGATAAAGCGGCAACGCAGCAGAATAGGCTTGCCAGCCACGATCTCTCCGGCCTGGCGCAGCTCCTCCTTCATGGCCCGCATTGTAGAGTGGGCATCCTTGGCTTCGGCGGTGGCCTTCTTCAGGTCTTCCCGCTCCGATAAGCGCTCCTTCTCAAGAGCCTCATAGCGGTCGGCAGCATCTTTTACCTTCATGGCCAATTCGGCCACCTCCGCCCTAGCAGGGCAAGGCGCAGCCTTTTCGCTTTCAACTCTTCGCCGCCTTGAGGCAGCTGTGTCACTCTTCGGCTTGCTCCTTTGCTCGAACAAGTTCGCCCAAGGCTCTCCACAAAGCAGCAAAGACCGTCAGCATAACAGCATACAATTTATCGAGGAGGGCCTCGACCCCTTAAATAAAGCAATCATGGAGAATTTATTTACCTTGCGACTCGTCAAGTCGCCGGTTGACAAGTGCGATGTCGGCATCTCGCCACGCTGTTGCCGATTTAATTCGCAAACTCATTAGTCCGGCTGGCCTCGACTATCCGCCACCAGATAAGGACGGCAGATTCATTACTTGAGATTTTGAGATTTCGATCCTCGGCACAATCGTCGCTTTCGACAACCTACCGAGTCTCGGGGCTACTATCTATACAGGCGCATTTTATATGCAAAACTGTTAAAAGATGAAGGTGCGCTATTATTGCATACCTCAAATCCCGCCAACAAACTCATGGCGGCATTATGCAATCCGCCAGCGGACGAAATCCTTCCAATCACCATACGCATTAACGCACGGTGATCTTCGAAATGGACGCCTCTCAAGCAGATGCTTCAGCCTCCCGACCGGATATTAGTAGGCGCCAACTCTCCGCCCTTCGGACTCGGGGATACCTCCGTGATGACACTTCGGTTCGCTTTGCCTCATCTGGCGGCGCCATGATGGAGGCGATCGCTTCCATCATCTCCTAAGAAGGTCCTCAAGATGAACTCATCTCGAGAAGGCTGCAGATCCGAACTGCGATATAAATACTTCGTTACCTCACGGAAGCACAAATGAAGGTATTTCCTTACTAATTAATTCCTCTTTCATACTCACGGCTCGCTGGAGGGCCGATCCTTTGGTGATGATTGTGCGTCCGGATTCTCTCTGGGTGCCGGACCCCCCGGGGAAGATCTCTTCCCGCGCTTAGGGGCTTTGGCCTCCGGATCTTCAGAGGCGGTCCTCTTCTCCCCCTGAAGGGAGGGATTCTTGGTTCCCTCCTCTTCTGTCGCCCCTATGGGCGAAATATTAGCTCCTCTATTTTCCCCGTTGCCCCCTTCTGTGGGAGCAACCTCCAACATTCTGACCAGCACGGGCTCCAGTGCGGTCTCTGGGAGGGGGGCCGGACACCTTATCAGCCTTGATCGCGCCACCCATTCCTGTAAAAAACAAAGGGTAAGGATGCGAACTCTAGAAAGGCACGTAAACAAAATGTCCGGACTCTGAGCTACTTACCTGAGTATCCGGGCGATCGCGGCTTAGGCCTGCGGCCTCGGCCAAATCCGGACACGCCACCTGCGGTCCGAAGAACAACTTGTACATCTCCACGAGTGTCGCGCCCATGAAGTATTGGAGAATCCGAGGTCCTTACGGGTTGAATTCCCATAGACGGAGAGGATGGCGTTTGCAGGGCAGAAGACGCCTGACTAGCATAACCTGCATCACCTTGATCAGGTCGATCTCCCTCGCTTGGAGATCTCGAATCCGTCCCTGCAGTGAGGGCACGTCTTCGGACGGCCCCTAGTTGAGCCCTTGGTTGACCCACGACATCAGTTGGCGTGGAGGTCCCGGGCGGAATGAGGGCGGCGGCTTCGCTGCGCCTCGGGAGCGGTGATGTAGAACCACTCCTGCTGCCACACCCAAGTTCCTCCTTGAAGGAACCCTCGAGCCACGGGCATCGACCTTCTTGCTTATGGTCGCCCGCCAAGACTCCGCTTGACGCCCCGATCATCTTCGGCTCCACCTTGAAGGTCTTCAGCCATAGGCCGAAGTGGGGGATGACGTGGAGGAAGGCTTCGCAGACGATAATGAATGCGGAGATATGGAGGATGGACTCCGGAGCCAAGTCGTGGAAGTCCAGCCCATAGTAGAACAGGAGCCCTCTCACGAAGGGATCCGTCGGGAAGCTTAAACCCCGGCGGAGGTGGGATACGAAAACGACGTATTCGCCGTGCTCGGGGGCTGGCACAGCCTGCCCTTGGGCAGCAACCTGTCTTGAAACCTCGTGGGCTGTGCACTTGGCCTCACGCAACTTCAGATGTCCTCCTCCGTGACGGAGGAGGGCATCCACCGCCCCGGAGGTCGGAGCCGACATGATTGAGGATCCGGCGCCAATCTGAGGCTCGGGTGTTGGAACCGGGAGCGGGAAAAGATTCGATGCGAGATTGAAGAACAAGGGCTGGCCTTGGTCGTCTTATAAAGGGGAAGAAATACCAAGGGCCGTCTCCGTGACCGTTTGGGATTCCCCTTCGATAGAGGAGGCGTGGCGATGGGAACGGTTGGGTTACCCACGCACGTATTGATGAGAATCCCGGAATAAGGGGAGCACGATCTCTGCTCCGACAGGACGTGCCAAGGAAACCGCTTCGCTAAACGTGCTGAGGTGGTATAGTAAAAAAACGATTCAAACAAAGGCTTGGTTGCGGTGTGATGACACGCCAGAATACGCCGAGAGATTGAGCTAAATGTGCATTTTATTCTCTCTACGGGAATGTGGAATTTATTTTGCGAGCCGACACTATCCCGTGTTCATGATCTTCTCTGGATTATTCAAGGAAGGAACCCGCCTTGCAATGCCGAACATTATGCACGCCGGACTTATCGCCATTGAAGACTGGTTCGAGGCTACCGAGGAGTCCTCGACTAGGGGTGTCCTGACAGCCGACTATCAATATCCGCGGACTCCCAGACTACGAAGATAGAAGATTGAAGACTCCGGCTCGTGTCTGGATGGTACTTTCCTTGGCGTGGAAGGCAAGCTTGGCAATGCGGATATGTAGATCTCCTACCATTGTAACCGACTCTGTGTAACCCTAGCCCTCTCCGGTGTCTATACAAACCGGAGGTCCTTAGTCCATAGGACGAACATACATCTCAACAATCATACCATAGGCTAGCTTCTAGGGTTTAGCCTCCTTGATCTCGTAGTAGATCTACTCTTGTACTACCCATATCATCAATATTAATCAAGTAGGACGTAGGGTTTTACCTCCATTGAGAGGGCCCGAACCTGGGTAAAAACATCGTGTCCCTCGTCTCTTGTTACCATCCGCCTAGACGCACAGTTCGGGACCCCCTACCCGAGATCCGCCGGTTTTGACACCGACAGCGGCCATCCCGCCTCATGGATGGATGCTGGGACGATGCTTGCTATTCGTTCCCCGCCGGGCCGGTGGCGGCGTTGACGGCAGGTGACGGGGAACGACGAGGGCGCCCACCGACGGGAGCCGTCTGGGCGACATGGGAAGCGAGGGCGGCTCGGCGCTCGGCGCGAGCCCGACGAGTGTCAGACATGGATGCGGTGGTCGGAGAAGAACGAGACGACGGAAGGAAAATTCCGGCGCACCCCTACCTGTCGCGCCAAATGTTGGATTTCGGGTTCCGGCACACCCTTGAGGTTCGAACACTGGGGTGCGCGTGGAGATTCAACCCTCTACCGGCTCGCTCCTCGCCGAATCGCTAGGACCTAAACTACCAAACTGAACAGCACAAGAGACACAAGATTTATACTGGTTCAGGGGTGTAATACCCTACTCCAGTGTGTGGTGTGGTGGATTGCCTCTTGGGCTTGATGAAGAACAATACAAGGCAGAACAGCCTCACGAGGGTCTGTTCTTGGATGGTGCGACGAACTGCTGGGAGGGGTTCAATCGCTCTATCTACTGGTTTCTTGGTGAGGATCCCGATTGCTAAGTCAGGTCCAGATCAGGATGCCCTACCCTGGGGGTGGCTAGTCCTATTTATAGGCAAAGGTCCTGGCCCTCTTCCCAAATATTGAGCGGGAAGGGCGCCAACAATTGGCCATTTTGAAGGGGAACAGCAGGTACACTTATCCTGACTAAAGTTGGTCCTCGCCTGTCAAAGGCTCTGGTGGTGACACCGGCTTGGGCTCCACAATGACTTCCTTCCGGCCGTTGGACTGGTCTTGGTCTTGTTGCACCGAAATGGATGCCTTTGCTTGATGCTCTCGCCTGCGCTTGCTCCCTTTGCACCAAAGAGGAAAGGACACTGCGCGGGCTGGCGCCCGACTGGCGCCCCTGGTCGTCATGGCTTGCATCATGGGCACCTCGCGAGGTACCTCGACTTGAACTCTCCACCTCCTCATGAGCCAGCCTGACGAGGCCGTGCCTGAGGAGGCCCCTTGTCATCCGCCCCACGAGGCTTGGCCCCTCGCGAGGGTCTTGAGCTTGTGCTGATGAAGATGGGCTGTGCTGGGCCTCCTTTGAGCCACGCTGCAGGCCGCAGGCAGGCAAGTCTGGGGACCCCCGTTCCCAGAACGCCGACACTAACCCGTGTGTTAAAATCATTCATGGGCCATTACTGGATCGGTCCCACCACTATTGGCTTTACACAACGCGCGGGAAAACCAGAAACTGGCCCAAAATCTAGACAAATGAAGAAGCAAAGAAGATCTCAGAAACCCAGGCTCAGTAGCTCTGCCTGTGCATTTGTTAGGCCCTACCCCGACGATGCTCGGCGGCACATACGGGGCAGGCCCAGGGGCTTCTGTTGGTGCAACAGACCCTAGGACTATTGCCCTGACTGTGCACATGCACAAGATCAAGAATAAAGCACCAGTCCAAGACGAAGCAAAAGGAACCAAGAGACCAGAAGAACCAACAAGCAGATCACAGGGACCAAGACCCGCCCAGAAGAACAAGATGTCATCAGGAGAGAGCCTGACAAGGGGCGAGGCCACCCAAGATGAAGATGACCAAGGAGTCCAGGTAGGGCCTACCGGGACCTGTAGAGGCCAGATCGCCTCCTCGACCACTCCACCACGACTCACGTTATTGATTAGTGCAGTGTCAAGCTGTGGAGTGATTAAGTGGCAGCCATTCACCACATGCCAGTCACTTTCTACCTAGAGAACCCACGGATGACATCCGTCCTATGACATGTCAGGAAAGCAGGCGTGGAGCTAGCAAGATAGCCCGGCTAGCCTTACGGGGCAACCAACGGTGTGACGTTAGGTGGCACATTAAATGTGCACTGTCAGCTTGCAGAGTTTGGTATGATAGCACTATTTGCTATTTTATCAGTGTCCAATGACTAATTTACCACTATGGTGACACCTTAACCGTAAAAGGAGGCCCAGGGCAATGGTGCGAGAGGTTGGAAAAGTTAGATCACCCACGCCCCCATACACGCATAGTCGTTGTCGCCCTGAGGCAACCCTTGCCGGGCAAGTGTACTACGCACCACCACTACATTTCCACCATCAATCCACTAAAGCGGTAGTAGGGTTTTACACCTAGCGGTGGCCCGAACTGGATAAAATCGCCTATGTGTGGGGACCCCGACTCATAAGTCGAGATCACCGAATGCACGTGTAAAGTGATCCCAGAGATCAATGCTCACTGAACACACAGAAGCTCAATAACAAGAGTCTTACATCCATACATACTGTTTTACTCAAGTAGGACCATCATGGTCAAGTCTTTGAGTGAATCATCGCAGCGGAAATCTTCAATAACAACTTGGACCCATGCCATCTGCCTTAACCCTACAGGCATTCTTACTGGGAAGCGTCCTAGCTCGCATTTTCGTCACCAAGGTACTCTTCATTATATCCTGTTCTTTCATGCCTGGCCAATAAAATAACCAGTGGCAAGCCAATGAGTACTTTGAATGTACTCGCAAGCAACCCATGTGTTGGTTCAAGATACAACAATGCATGATATAGGTAAATTTTTGAAGAAAGCTAGTTTTGAGTGCAATGACATGTTCAACAACTTGTAAGACATGCATCAGGAGAATTCAAGTAACCATGAGGACAGGTTACAGATATCAACATAAATAGAGTGGGCATCAACCCAACTCAATCATGTCAAGTCCTTTGACTTGACCCAAGTAGATCTTCCCACTTATCCAAACACACATACTGGTTTGTAAACATGTGGACGTAGCCCAAGAGCGGTTACCCAACTGTCCTTGACCGTGGACACGGCTATTTGAATAGTTTTACACTCTGGAGAGGTTGCACACTTACCCACAAGATCTGGGGAAATTCCGTGTCATCCACGACCCGCGGTACCTCAAGTACCCGGGGTAAGCACCCGATCACTATCTTTCCCTACACAACACTAACATAGAGTCCACTCGATTGGTAGTAACCCCCGTGCCCAACATTGCACATCTTAAAATTGTGGAGCATCGCTCCCATATTCATCACATACTACTGGCACGGGGTACCAACGGTGTGTCCGGTGCCCCAACAAAATGTTCTTGGCCGCCCTACCTGGCACGACCCCGTCCCGAGAGAGAGCACCAACTCTCCCCCGTCACTAGTAATGCAGGCTCCAAGCTAGTATCGGCCTAGGTAATCAATAATGCCCTTTCCCATATAAGGGTAGAGTGGTTGCGCATGTAAGGTTGGAATAACGGTCGCAACTTAAACCAATCCGTTTTGAAAAAAACACACACACTTGCCTCAGTACACCACTTCGTCATCAAGTGGCTACCCAAATCATCATCTCCCCCCAGGCATAAGTGGCACCCGATGGGGTTTTCAAAAAGTCTTTTGAAAATACTTTGTCTCCATCACCATGCATATCCCCGTCCCTTTTTGTGTAGCACTACTTTAACATCCTATCTACCCCCACCGGCATAACCCTCATAAGAAGGTAGGGTCATGCACAATGCAAGTATCAATGATGAAGTACGATGGCAAACCATCAAAGTGGTTACCACCTCATCATGATTCCGTTGCACCAACAATATGGTGCTATATGACATGCATAAAAAGGGTTTCATAGACATGGTCAAAGGGCTGCTTGCCTATTTTAACAAAGTCTTCGAGGTCTTCAAATATCTCTGGTCCAACTTCGAGCATTTCGTCTACTTCGTCAACTATTGTCGAAAACAACCATAATAAGCAACATGACAAGGCAAAAATAAAAGTTCTCTAAAAATGTGAGTTGGACTTTTCTAGGATACCTCTGGTCATATGAGGAACGACCAAGGTGATTTCATTGGAAGTGGATCAATGGATATTTCTAAACATTTCGATATGATGGAATCAAGGGGTTCATGGATTTGCAAGAAGTGTACAGAAGAACTACTTGAAAATTATCAAAGGCATCAATTTAACAAGGAATAATTTTAGAAGCATCCAGGAGTTGGTTTAACTGGATTTGGAGTTCAAATGAATTTCCTATGAATTTGCAAAGTTGGCTAATATGAAGAAATGGCTCATTATTTTGTGTGGCACATAAAGTATTAGGAAAAATGTTGAAAAACTAAGTTATGAACTTAGAAGTATCAAGGATTATGAATCATGGCATTTGGATCAATTTTGAGCTCTCTGTGTTTTCGAAAGTTTGTCACATAATTAAGAAAATTGGAATTTACTAAATAAGTGTGAAGGAAAGTTCTCTGGAAAAATGTGCAAGCTCCTCTAAGAGGTAGAGCATTATTTATAGAGTCACTATAAATTTGAATCATCAAATTTGGAGGTAATATGAATATTTGGGATATTTTACAAGTTTCTGGAAAAAGAAAAAGACAAAGGAAGTGGGGGTTATACCTATACCACGCATCGGGCGCAGCATAGAACCGCGGCGCACTGTGCCGGCCCAGCTGCACGGCCACGCGGCTAAGGAGGGCCACGCCGACGGTGTATTAGGGGAGTACGCTTCCCTGCCGGGAAGGCGGTTCCCGCGGATCCCGCCTCCACTTAACCCGAGTGGGTCTGGCTGGACACATCGGCAGAGGCTGACCGGTGGGGTCGCCGGTCCACCGGCCGGCCTTCTTCTTCCTCACGCGGTCTCCCGTGCCTCAGGAACAGAGGGGGCGAGGCCGAGCTCGTCCCCGGCGACCAGGGGCTGCTGCTGGTGCCAGCCTTGCGGCGAGCTCGGGATCAAGGCGCCCCTCCCCTATCAGCACGTCCAACGGAGGACGAAGGCGAATGGGGCCACGGCCACGGCGGACGGTGCTCTGGCGAGACTCGGGCAGGGCAGGGCAAGCACGGGGAGGAGGTGTGGGTCGGTCTGGGAGGTGTATGGGAGAGAGAGAGAGAGCGAGGGGCGTCCAAAGAGGGGCTCGAAGAGGCTCTATATGGCAAAGCCATGGTGAACCATGAGCCAGCTGCATGGTGCCATGAATCGGTCCTGGGACCGTTGGGAGGGCAGCTGGGTCGATGGCGCTCCTGGAGTCTGTCCAGGAGCGAGGAAGGTGAGAAGGGGAGCGGGGCGAGGTCAGAGGCGGGCCAGCCGCGTGGCCAGTGAGTGGCCGAGTCGGGCGGTGCTCGGGCATGCGACGACGGGCTCAAAGGAGAGAGAAGGAGGAGGGGGCCGACCGCGTAGCATGTCACGCATGCCGAGGCGGCCTCGGGGGACACGTTCACGGCACCCAAGGTCGACGGGAGCATCGGGTAGAGGGCGGCTATAGTGATCTGGTGCACTGTAGCGCGCTCCAGAGTGCGGCCATTGCATGCCATGGCATGCAAATGGCTTCCTGCGCGTGGCCAAGCCTGTCCACTAGCTCCTGGGAGTTTCTGATATGCTCCATAAAGCTTAATAGTTAAGGCAAGTCCATAAGAAAGAAGGGGGGCGGGAAAAGAGGTGCTGCCATGGTGAAAAGGGAGGGGTAAACCAGGGTTTTACCCTCCTCAATTATTGAACTAGGGTTGGAGCTTTTTACTGGAGGTAGAAGGGAACTAGGAGGGGCTGTGGTAAAAAGTTGAGGCCATGGAGAAGAGTGGAAGTGGTAAAAAAAGGGGTTTTAGTAAAATGGCAGAAGGTGTTTGTTGCTGGTTTGGGCAAGAAGATGAACTCCTCTTGTCAAAAGGCTTGACAGGGTCAAATGGCATGAGATAATAATAGGTTCCACCAAGGTTGAGTCCATTTGGGCAAAGTTGCCAATGCAACTTTTGTAAACCCCTGAAATCAACATAAATGAGTTTTCCAAGATCTAGACATGTAAACCTATTCTCATTGATGCACCAGTTGGTGAAGTGTCATCATTTGAGGTTCTGAACATGTCCATAAAAGTTGAGATCAAAAGGAGAAAGTTGCCAATGTAGAGTTGTTCAAATTTGGTTCTGGACAGGAAGGGTTTTGGGGCAATTTGATCAAGTTAACTTGTTCTCCAACTTGTGCCACTTGGTCTAGATGAATAATTAGAATATTTGAGCATGTTCACAAGGTTTTAGAACATTTGGAAATGTTTGGCAATGTAAAGTTGCTCAAACTTCAAAATGGATAGAAATGGTTTTGAGGGGATTTGATGATGTTATATTGTTCTCTATGACATGTACTTGTCAAGATCATCAAACATGTCATATGTGACATGCTAGAACTTTCTTGGAATTTTTTGAGAATATTTCCTTTGTAGATATTTCAAAAGCTTGAAATATCCAGAAAGGGTTTTTGAGGGATTTGACCAATATTTTGTACATGACCATGTGTTGAAACTCTTATATATGGACAATATATGTCCACTTAGTTTCCCTAGGTTTTTGTCAAATATTTTTGAAACAATAAAATAATTTTTCCCTGTTAAAGACCATTTATGGCCTTATTAAAAAGCTTTTAAATAATATAGGAAAATAACTTTTAAAATTATATTTTTGTGGTTTCTAGGTATCCTATATCTAATAGGAGTCAAATATATTTTTGGAAAGATTTTTACTGCCCTTAATTAAGTACTTGCAGTGCAAACCTCAATTCAGGGGTTTTTGAAAAACTAATTTTTGAAAATACTATTTGGCCAAATTATTTTTGCAAGAAATTATTTTCATGTCCTATACACATGGCATGATCATTGGGAAAGGCTTTTGGATCAAGGAAAAGGAGTATAGGAGTTGGAGAATTTATTTGATTTTTAGAGCACTTGCAAACAGCAGTCAAACATTCAATCAAAGCAAAAACACTCAAAAGTTTTTGTCAAACCACATTTTAGCATGATTTATTGACTTAAGTGTTGTGGCATGAAAATCAGGGTGTGACACTATGTGATCTCTGCCACACTACCACATGTTGGTCTGCTCTTTGTGCAACGCGACTCCCCCCTGCCGAACCAGCACGGGGCCGTCCTGGTCCCATAGGTGGTCCTCGTTTCCCGCGACATTGAGCAACCCACTTTCTGAACAATTTGAGTTTAAAATCCACTAAGAGAAAAACCCTAGAGCCAAAGAATTAGATAGTGATACAACATCACTGGAATCTAAGTTTAGTACGCCCTGCCTATTACTCTTGAAAGCTGCAAACTATCTAGATAGTTAAGTGTTAATTTCTTCAGAGACCAAGAGTGATAGTGGTTCTCGAAGAAGAAGTCTGTAAAGGTTCGGAGACCGCCTTAAAGTATGTACCATGAGTGATCTGCATCAGTTGATGAATCGATTGTCGAGGAGAATAGGGTGAAGAGAGTTTATCTTCCGTGTTAAGTCACATCCCCTCCAACCAGACGTAGTCCTTGTTCAGAAGGACGAACTGGTCGAACAAATACCTTGTTGCCTTCGAGCATTTGCAGTTATCTCTGTCACTCATGTTTACCTTCAATGCACTTTCATTCGTATGATTTACATCAATGAATGCTCTAGTTTCTTTTTGATACTCTTTGTTAGTTCACTATAGGTTGTTTTTCATTCGTTCCGCTACTGGGTTCTAAGAGATTTAAGTTTTTCGAAGAAAATTTAAAACTCCCATTCACCCCCCCCCCCCCGCCCCTCTGGTAGACATACTTCGTTCCTACAACTGGTATTAGAGCGAGGTACTCCTTGACTCTTCTCATCTTAGTCTAACGACTTTGGAGTTTAAGTATGTTTTGAGTGAACTAGAAGTCGCATCTGAAGATTCCCATATTCCATGGGACTGACTACCCCTTCTAGAAGGAGAAGATTCCAATATTTGATGGGACATACTACCCCTTCTGGAAGGAGATGATGACATGTCGAATGTGGTGCAATTCGGGCTCAATGTTGTTGTACCTCAACCCCCTTCCGATGAAGAGAAGAAGCTCATTCACCCGCATGCTTAGGTCAAAGATGAGATTAGTGGCCACCTCAATCAAGTGCAATTTCTTTGATATCGCCAGTGTGAAACCATGAAGGAACTGTGGGATGTCCTCGAGAAGATCAATGAAGGAGTCTCAACTCAGAAACAAGATTGAATTGATACGTTGAGAGCGAAATTCAATCGCTTCAAGCACATTGGAAATGAAACCTGCGAACAAACCTTTGACCGTCTCAGTGACATAGCAAATGAACTTCAAGGTATCAGTGCCAAATACATCAATAACCATGAGGTCGTAAAGAAACTACTTCGATCTCTTGACAATTCCTTTGACACACTTGTTCTGATGATACGTGAACAAGCTGACTTTAAGCACCTCGACTCTGCTGATATCATGGAAAGACTGAACACTCACGAGGAACAAGAAGAAGAGAAAAGAGATCTCTATGTATCAACTCAATGCCAAATCATGCTCTCAATGCGGTGGTTGATTCTTTCTTCGATGGAAATGTCGAAGAAGATTCAGATGACCCGGAAAGGCTCAGCAAAGATCTCGCATTGATCACCAAGAGACTCCAATGCTTCCTCAAGAATAGCAAGATCCAGAAAAGAAGTTAAAGCAACTCTGGGGTTCAAAATCTTCACTAAAACCTACCGGAGAATACACATGTTTCAAGTGCAAAAAGCCTAGAAACTTCATTTCATACTGCCCTCTCTGGGAAGCTGAGATCCGTGCTAGGGGAAGATATGATTCATGCAACTATCGAGGCAAAAGCAAGAGCAAGAACTACAACTCCGATGAAGAAAAGAAAATAAAACGAAGAAATTCTTCAAGAAAAAGGAAAACTCCACTTCAAAATCTCCGTCAAGATCTTCATCAAGGAACCCTTCCAAGTCCTCCTCTAACTGCAGGAATACTTCTCGCAAGGCCAAGGCATACATTGGCAAGGAGTGGTATTCTGAAGAAGAAGAATTGTCTGCCTCCGAAGAAGAGAATGTGTCCATTGAGGATTCCGACTCAAGCATGGCTGGCATAGCATGTGCCTCCTCTCCTGCGAAAAAAATCTTTGGGAACCCGTCAAGCAACGATTAAACTCCTGCATACAGCTTCATGGCCAAGGCTTCGAAAGAAAAGGACGATCTCTCCAGGTGTACTGAATGGATAATGGACAGTGGATGCACGAGTCATATGACTGGATACAAGGCATTGTTTGTCGACCCCAACTTAACTGCTTCTCCTCTGAAGTATATCACTTTTGGCGACAATAACAGGGGAAAGGTAATTCGTCTAGGTAAAATTGCTATACCCAAGGACAAGTCTATTTATGATGTTTTACTTGTTCGATCTCTCGGATTCAATCTCATGTCAGTTGGCAAGCTATGTGATTTAGGCATGCTAGTTCTATTCTCTATATACAAATGCATTGTCTTCATGGCCTTTGACAATTCCTTCGTCTTTGAGGGAATTAGAAAGGGTGATCTTTATATTGTGGATTTCTCTAAGGGTCCCTCAGTCCAAGCTTGTTTGCTTGCAAAAGCAACAGAAGGTTGGCTATGACACCGTAGACTTGGTCATGCAGGTATGTGCAATTTGCAGACCCTGGTGAAGAAAAATCATCTTCGTGGCATTCTTGATGTGAAATTCAACAAGAATCGTCTCTATGATGCTTGTGAGGCTGGTAAATTGGCTAAGAAGCATCACTCTTCAAAAATAGTCATGACCAGTACAAGACCACTGTAAATTCTTCATATGAATTTATTCGGTCCTCAAATTATTCAAGCTTCGGTGGTAGTCATTATGGTATGGTTGTTGTTGATGATTTCTCTTGATACACTTGGGTATTCTTTCTCAAAGACAAGACCTGTACTCAAGATATCTTCAAAAGCATCACCAAGAAGGACTAGAATGAATATGATGTGCGAATAAAGCATGTCAGAAGTGACAATGGAACTGAGATCAAAAATACTCATATTGCAGAATTCCTTGATGTACATGGTATTACTCATGAGTTCTTTGCTGCATACACTCCCCAATAGAATGGAGTTGTTGATCGAAAGAACAAAACTCTCATTGAAATGGCAAGAACTATGCTCAGTGAGTACAAAACCCCCATTCGATTCTGGGATGATGCTATTAACATTGCTTGTCATGTTATCAATCGTGTTTATCTTCACAAGTTCCTTAAGAAAACTTCATATGAGCTTATCAGTGGCAAGAAAATTAATGCTTCTTATCTACGTGGTTTTGGTGCACCTTTTTACATTCTTGATATGGATCTTCTTCCAAGTTTGCACCCAGGCACATGAAGGTTTTCTTCTCGGTTATGGCCCAAACTCGCATACGTATCGTGTCTATAACTCTCACCACATGAAAGTTATGGAGACGGTAAATGTGTGGTTTGACGAATCTAATAGCCCTCAAAAGGAGCACCTGTCAAATGTGATAGATGAACCGCTGATATCGGATGTTATTCAACAAATGGCCATTGGGAGCATCAAGCCTTACCAGTTCAACAAACCATGGGTCCGTTGCCCAGACCGTGCACAGGCCAAGGACAAAGATTACAACACCCAAACTAGACCAAGCAAGAAGGACCAATTCATCAAAGGGTCCAAGTGCAGATAAAGAAGACCAAGATGAGCCAGAGAAGCAAGATACCGCAAGGTAAAAAACCTCCATTGCCGGGCAGGCGAACTAGGCGAGGTTGGGTTTGCCCCGGAAGCATCTTTCCACATCGGCCCGGCAGGCCCTGCGTGGCTTGCAGAGGCAAGCCACCCCACCGCTCCACCTCACAAGTGACGCAAGTCATATATCAACGTGGTGTCAAGCCCCAAGGTGACTAAATGGCCGCTTTTCACCACATGGCAGCCACCCCCTATAGCAAACACCTCCGTATGACACCCGTCTTGAGACGTGTCAAGCAAGCAGGTGTGAAGCTGGCAAAACAACACGGCAAGGGCTGCCGGGCATGCTGTGATGTGACACTCGACAGTGCATTTAATGCGCTTTGTTAGCCTGCAGAGTTGGGTATGATAGCACTATTTGCTATCTGATCAGTACGTAAAGACAGATTTGCCACTGTGCTGACCACTTAACCTATAAAAGGAGGCCCATGGCAACCGTAGAAAGGGTTCGCGAGGTTGACAAGTTCGGCCCTCCACGTATCCATACGCGTACCCACTTCCGCTCTGGGCAAGTGTGTTGTGCCCACCACCACCTTTTCCACCATCAATCCACCAAAGCAGGAGTAGGGTTTTACGCCTCGCGGCGGCCCGAACCTGGGTAAAAACTTCATGTGCGATCTCTGCCGCACCGCGCTACGCTTCTCTGCTCTTTGTGCAACGCGTCCATCCCCCCGCCGAACCAGAAGGGGCTCGTATCCCCATAAGTTGTCGTGGTTCCCCCACGACATCCTTGGCGCGCCAGGTAGGGGGTCACTTGCCATTTTCTTCATCGGCGGCGCCATCGACTATGGAGCCTAAGAAGAAGCCTGGATCTGCGAATCACCCGTCCACCTCAAGGGCTCCGCCGCTAGCAACCGCCAACATCGTGGGAAATGCGGGGAAACATGAGGATGTGGACGCTACGGGAGATGTGGTCGGCGCAGGCGGCGTTCGCATCACCGCTCCCATGGACGAAGCGGAAGCGGGAGGCACCGAGGAAGGACAACATCAGCAACATCCCAGCGGCCACGTGATACGTCTCCAATGTATCTATAATTTTTTATTTTTCCATGCTATTATGTTATCATTCTTGGATGTATTACCATCATTTTACAGCAACTTTATATCATTTTTTGGACTAACCTATTGACATAGTGCCAAGCGTCAGTTGTTGTTTTCTGCTTGCTTTTTACATCGTAGGAAATCAATATCAAACAGAGTCCAAACGCAGTGAAACTTTTTGTGGATTTTTATTGGACCAAAAGACATCTAGTGGGCCAAAGAAGTACGGAAGAGGGGGCCCGAGGTGAGCACAAGACACCTGGGCGCACCTGGTGGGTCGTGCCCACCTCGGTGACCTCCCTGCACCGCCTCTTTGATCTATAAATACCCCCAATATTCCAGAAACCCTAGGGGAATCGACGAAAAATCAATTCCAGCCAACGCAAGTTCCAGAACCACCAGATCCAATCTAAACACCGTCACGAAGGGGTTTATCGTCATCATTGGCGCCTCTCAGATGATGCATGAGTAGTTCATTGTAGACCTACGGGTCCATAGTTAGTAGCTAGAAGGGTTCCTCTCTCTGTTTTGGTTCTCAATACAATGGTCTCTTGGAGATCTATTTGATGTAACTCTTTTTGCGGTGTGTTGGTTGGGTCCGATGAACTTTGAGTTTATGATCATATCTATGTCTTTATCCATGAAAGTTATTTGAGTCTTTTAATCTCTTATATGCATGATTACTTATAGCCTCGTATTTCTTATTAGAATCTTTGGTTTAGTTAGGCCAACTAGATTGATTTTTCTTGCCATGGGAAGAAGTGCTTTGTGATGGGTTCGATCTTACGGTGCTTGATCCCAGTGACAGAAGGGGAACCAACATGTATGTATCGTTGCTATTAAGGATAACAAGAATGGGTCTATTTCTACATAGATAGATCTTGTCTACATCATGTCATCATTCTTATTGCATTACTCCATTTTTCCATGACTTAATACACTAGATGCATGGTGGATAGCGGTCAATGTGTGGAGTAGTAGTAGTAGATACAGGCAGGAGTCGGTCTACTAATCTTGGACGTGATGCCTATATAATGATCATTGCCTGGATATCATCATGATTACTTGAAGTTCTATCAATTGCCCTACAGTAATTTGTTTACCCATCGTATGCTATTTTTCTCGAGAGAAACCACTAGTGAAATCAACATCCCCTTGTCTCTTCTTAATTATATTTGCCTTCGAGATCTATTTTTATTTTCTTTTATTTTCAGATCTATTAATCCGAAAATACAAAAATTCCTTGCTGCATTTTTTGGTTATTTATTTTATCTCGCATTCCCAGGAGATCTATTTATCCGATCTATTACAATTTTTACCTATCCTTTTACCCACGAGGGATTGACAACCCCTCTCTTACGTCGGGTTGCAAGTATTTTGTTCTTTGTGTGCAGGAGCTGTTTACGTGGTGTTGCGTGGTTCTCCTACCAGTTCGATAACCTTCGTGTCATCACTGAGGGAAATACCTACCGCTGATGTGCTACATCATCTCTTCCTCTTTGGGGAAATACCAACATAGTTCAAGCAAACATCAAAAGGAATTTATGGCGCCGTTGTCGTGGAGACATCATCAACATCTACCAGGTTCCTAATCACAAATCTCATCTCCTTGCAACTTACATTATTTGCCATTTTCCTCTCATTTTCCTCTCCCCCACTTCACAACAAATTGTTGTTTTATTCGCCCTCTTTTTCGTTTGCCTTTTTCTCATCAGATCTCTTGTTTTCTATCTCTACTTCTGTTACCATGTGCCTTCTATTTGCTTGCATCTTCGCTTGCTAAAAATCTATTACATGGATCCTCATCCACTTGCTAATCTTTTAAAAAGATCCAATTATGATGAAAAATTGCTAGTGAATTCAGTTCACTAGATTATCTTTATGAAGTTTTGCTTGAGATTTATGAATCTGAAAATTTTGATGAAGTGTTAAACTAAGAAATTTATAAAGTGATTCATGATAGCTCCTTGAATGAAAAGCATGATTGCAATAATGTTATTATAAATTCTATTAATGTCAATTGTGTTAGTGATATGCAAAACCCCAAGCTTGGGGATGCTTGCTATGTTATGTCCACTACTTATTGCAATGATCATGATTGGGGTGATAATGATTCTTATGATCTTGAAAATTTACTTGATCCTCATGATGAATATGTTATTTATAATATTTTTTGCAAAAATATTGAAAGTGGGTTTGGAAGTGTCAACTTTGCATGCATTTGGTTCATGAAGAGAATATTTCATGTGATGGTTATATTGTGAATTTGATTATCATCCCACATGGAATTATTATGAGAGTGGAAAATATGGTTGTAGAATATTTCATGTTACTAAATTACCTCTCGTTATGTTGAGATTGTCAATGTTTTATTCCTCTCCTTTGCATATGTTAGATATGTCTTGTTTTGAAAATTAGTTTGCCTTTAAAATTCCTATGCATAGGGAGTATGTTAGAATTAAATGTGTTTTCACATGTTTTATGATGCTCTCTTTGCGTTTCAATAATTATCTTTCATGGAGCATCAATGAGATTATGCCTAGCTAGGGGCGTAAAACGATAGCGCTCATTAGGAGGCAACCCAACCCGTACCTTTTTGCTTTGGTTTTCATGATGTTTCCAATAAAATACCCAATCATGCCTCTGTTTAGATGAGTTTTTGTGGTTTAAATTAGTGTTTGTGCCAAGCGAGCTTTTGGGATGATTTGGGTGATAGTTGATTTGACCTTGCTTAAAACAGAAATTTTCATGCTCAGAAAAAACTCCCATTTTTAACCTAAGATTGATTTTGATTTGATTCTTTTTGTATAATATTTTTATAGCCCACGTTGTCCTAAGTTTTCAAACTTTTTGGAGTTACGGAAGTATTCGAACTTCCCTAATTACTACAGATTGTTCTGTTTTTGACAAATTTTGTTTTTGTTGTGTTATGTGCTTGTTTTGATGATACTATGGTTTCCTTTGAAGAGTTTTTTCCATGGAAAATTTAAAATATAGTAGATATAATACAATAACAAAATATGAATGGGTTTGCAGCAGTATTTAGAGTAGTGATTTGCTTTCTTATACTAACGGATCTCATGAAGGTTTGGTGAGTTTTATGTGATTGAAGTTTTCATGTTTTGGGTGATATCACTATGGATTAAGGAATAAGGATTAGCAAAAGGCTAAGCTTGGGGATGCCTGAGGCACCCCAAGATAATATTCAAGAAGTATCAAGCAACTAATCTTGGGGATGCCCCCGAGTGGCATCCCCTTTTTCTTCTAACAACCATCGGTATTTTACTTGGACCTATATTTTTATTTGTCGCATATTATGAGTTTTGCTTGGAGCGTCTTGTATGATATCAGTCTTTCGTTGTTTTACTTTGTGTTCTAAGTCATCTATCCTTGCTGGACACACCGAGTTGAGGGAGCCAAAAATTATGCTATGACTTGTTAGAATTGCTCTCTATGCTTCACTTAAATCTTTATGAACTATGGAATTGCTCTAGTGCTTCACTTATATCTTTTTGAGCATGGTTTGCTTTGCTATTTTTGAAGAAACTCTCTCAGGCTTCACTTAGATTTATTTGACAGATAGTAAAAATTGTTAGAAATTCTCTCTTGCTTCACTTAAATTATTTTGAGAGAAGAAAATTTTCATGCTCATGTTCTTCACTTAAATTTGTTTGAGCTATCAAAAGCAACATATGAAATTAGTCCCAAAGTGATAGATATTAAAGAGGAATATAATAAAAACTTTGATGAAGATCATTGCACAAACTAAACTTGTCTCTTTGTAGTAGTTTTGAGACATGATGATAGTGATATGTGAGTCATGTTGATGAGTAATTATGCTTTAGTAAGAATATTGGTGTTAAGGTTTGTGATTCCCTATGCAAGCACGAAAGTCAATAGTTATGCAATGAAATTACATCCTACTTGTGATGCATTATTCGGTGTTAGTTATGCTTAATGCTCGCTTATGAGATTTTTCGTTTCTTGGTTGGATGCTTCCCAATCTTTTGCTAGCCTTCATTTGCACTAAGTATGATCAATACTTGTGCATCCAAAATTCTTTAAACCAGTTTTTGCCACATGAGTCCACTATATCTACCTATATGTGGTATTTCCGTTCCGTTCTAAGCAAATTTGTATGTGCCATCTCTAAATTTCAAAATAAATTTCTCTTTTGCGTGCTCGTACAACTCATGAAACGGTAGGGGGTGGTTGATATATTTCCATGCTAGATATGTTATTCTCAAGATGAGTGTTTATTCACTTGTCATTGCACGAAAGTACAGCAAAGGTATTAGGGATGCCCAATCCTAAAATGAAAAATGAATTTATTTATGTTGTCAAATAATAAATTCCTTGGAAAGTGTTGATATGGAGGGCACCCATGGATACGGTTAGCCATGGAAAGTGAAAGTATGGTGGAAAAAGGAATAAACTTTATTTTCTCTTTGGGAAACTCCTATGATATATCTAGCATGGAATGTATTGGGAACTACTCGTTCGTTTTCGTTGACAGGAAAATCATGACACCGAAAATGTTTTATCTCTATCTTTTTCGCTTTGAGCTCTAGCACCTCTACAAATCCCTACTGCCCTTTGTGAATGTGGGGACCCTGACTCATAAATCGTGATCACCGAATGCACATGTACAGTGATCCCAGAGATCAATGCTCACTAAACACATAGAAGCTGAATAACTAGAGTCTTACATCCATACAAACCCTTCGATAAATTATGACCATTATGGTCAAGTCTTGAGTATAACATTGCAGCGGAAATCTTCGTCAATAACTTGGACCCATGCCATCTACCTTAACCCTACAGGCATTCTGACTAGAAAGCGTCCTAGCTCGCATGTTCGTCACCAAGGTACTCTTCAATATATCTTGTCTTTCATGCCTAGCCAATAAAATAACTAGTGGCAAGCCATTGACTACTTTGAATGTACTCGCAAGCAACCCATGTTTTGGCTCAAGATACAACAATGCATGACATAGGTGAATTTTTGCAGAAAGCTAATTTCGTTGTGCTATGACATGTTCAACAACTGGTAAATCATGCATCATATGAATTCAAGTAACAATAGGGACTAGTTATAGATATCAACATAAAGGGAGTGGTCTTCAACCCAACTCAATCATGTCAAGTCCTTTGACTTGACCCAAGTAGTTCTTCCCACTTAACCAAGCACACACACTGGTTTGTAAACAAGTGGACGTAGCCCAAGAGCGGTTACCCAGCTGTCCTTGTCCATGGACATGGCTATTCGAATAGTTTTACACTCTATAGAGGTTGCACACTTTACCCACAAGATCCGGCGAACTTCCGTGTCATCCACGACCCACGGCACCTCAAGTACCCAGGGTAAGCACCCGATCACTATCTTTCCCTAGATGACACTAACATAGAGTCCACTCGATTGGTAGTAACCCCTGTGCCCAACATTTCACATCTTAAAATTGTGGAGCCTCGCTCCCATATTCATCACATACCACTGGCACGGGGTACAAACGGTGTGTCCGGTGCCCTGTGAAAATAGTCATGGCCGCCCTACCTGGCACGACCCCGTCCTGATAGAGAGCACCAACTCTCCCCCGTCACTAGTAATGCATGCCCCAAGCTAGTATAGGCCTAGGTAATCAATAATGCCCTTTCCCATATAAGCGTAGAGTGGTTGCGCATGTAAGGTTAGAACAATGGTCGCAACTTAAACCAATCCATTTTGAAAACAGCACACACACTTGCCTCGATACACCACTTCGTCATCAAGTGGTTACCCATCTCATTATCTCCCTCGGGCATAAGTGGCACCCGACGGGGTTTTCAAAAAGTCTTTTGAAAATACTTTGTCTCCATCACCATGCATATTCCCGTCCCTTTTTGCATAGCAACTACTTTAGCACCCTAACTACTCCCACCGGCATAACCCTCATAAGAAGGTAGGGTCATGCATAATGCAAGTATCAACGAGGAAGTAACGGTAACGGAGGCAAACCACCCCAAGTGGTCACCTCATCATCATGACTCCGATGCAAGCAATAAAAGTACTATATGACATGCAATAAAAGGGTTTCTCAAACATGGTCAAAGGTCTGCTTGCCTGGTTCATCAGAGTCTTCAAATCTTCTGGTCCTTCTCCAAGTACTCCGTCTACTTCGTCAACTATTGCCCGAAACAAACTCAATAAGCAACACAACAAGGCAAAAATAAAAGTGCTCTAAAAATGTGAGTTGGACTTTTCTAGGACTTATCTGGTTATATGAAAAATAACCAGAGTGGTTTCATTGGGATTGGATCAGTGAATATTTCTGAACATTTCAATATGATGGAATCAATGGATTTAATGGATCTGCGAGTTGTCCATAGAATACCTTTTTATAAAAATGAGAAAAAGTACACATTAAATCAGGCATGATTTTAGAAACATTTAGAAATTGGTTTCACTAGATTTTGAGTTCAAATGAATATTCTATGTATTTTGAAGCTGGTTTAGGAGTATAAATGACTTGTTTGTTAGATCCCGGTGAAACTAGGCAGTGTAAAAATGTTCACTATGGCTCTTAAATAGATATTGATTTATGGAGTCACTGGAAATTCGAATCATCATATTTGGCCTTGAAATGAGGTCTCCGGAAAAGTTTGAATCTTGCTAAAAAAGTAAAAGTAAATGGAAATACCTAATGGGCCAAATTCGATGGCGGCGGCAAGATTGGCGGATTTAACGGCGAGGCATAATCGGGCGGCCAATGCTCGCCACGCTGAGATAGGGCGACGTCGAAGGCGTCTTCGCCGAAGTCTGTCTCCACTTAAAAGAGCAGAGCAGAGGCAGGGGAGGTGAGGCTGAGCGGGCGCCGGTGCTCTCAGCGGCACGGGCCACCTCCGGCGGCGCCTGGCACACCGGCAGACATAGCATGTCGCGGCGCACCCGTCAATGTGCTGCACACCCACGGGGGAGCCCAGGAAGAGGAGGAGCTTCTGGTGCGGCGGACCGGGGTGGCGGTGAGGATGATTTGGACACTACGACCATCGGGGATGGGATTTGGAGCACGGGGGAGCTCCATGTCGGTGCTGGAGATGTTCTGGCATGACGAGGTGGGGAGGAGGGGGCTCGGGCAACACAAATTTAGCCCGACCTTGCCGTCGGCAATGGCGGGCGTGGAGGAAGAGGAGGGCACGGGAGGATATGCGGGTTGGTCAGGGGGTTGCTGGGAAGGAGAGAGAGCAAAGGGCTCTAGAGAGAAGCCTGGGGTTGCCCTATATGGCGAGGTCATGGCTCACCGTGGACGTGGTCTACGGGAACCCGCGGAAATGACCGTGGTGGCCTCGGGAGGAGGCTCGGGGATTTTTGTAGCACTCGTGAGGGTGGTGTTGGTGTAGGGAAGGGAGAGAGAGCGGGGAGAGCTCCTGGTGGAGCCACGGGCTCGCGCACGCATAGGCCGAGCCGGGCGGCTCTAGGCACACGCTACTGGAGGTGTGAGAGAGGGAGAGAGGAGGCGTCCAGCACGGTGGCATGTTGCAGACGTCGAGGAACCTTGACTGGCAGGAGGGTGAGGCTCGAGGTTGTTGGGGAGCGTGGCATCAACGGTCGGGTGCTCTGTCAGGCGCTCTAGAGCGCGCAAATGGCCGGCATCCGCAGCTTATCTGCGCGCACTCGCGCGTCCACTTGTGTCTAGTGGCTGCAGGTGGGAGTAAACAATGTGGAAAGGGCATTGGATGCCATGGGGAGCCACTAGAGGAGAGGTGGGGTTGAGAGAGAGAGAGGGAAAACTGCTTCCCAACGAAGAAAATTGGGTCTCTTCCCCCCTTAATCATTGCTCCTTGGGCAGCCAAGCATGCAGGAGGTAGAGGAGGAGCAGATGAGGCTATGGGAAAAAGTTGAGCTCATGGAGATTAGTGGAAATGGACAAAACATGCATTTTAAATTTCTGCCAGAACGTGTTTGATAGTGGTTTGGGAAGCAAATGGATTCTAAATGATATGAAAATTAACAAGATCAAGTGGCATATAGAAATGGGGTTGATCACCAAGTTGGAGCTCATTTGAAGAAAGTTGACAATGCAACTTTGGTAAACCCTAAAATCAACATAAATGGACTTTCCAAGATTTACCCATGAACATCTATTCTCCTTGATGCACCACTTAGTGTAGTGTCATCATTTGAGGTTCTGAACATGTCCACAAAAGATGAGATCAAAAGGAGGAATTTGTCAATGTAGAGTTGTTCAAATTTGGTTCTGGATAGGAAGGGTTTTGCGGCACTTTGATCAAGTTAACTTGTTCTCCAACTTGTGCCACTTGGTCTAGATGATTTATTAGACCATTTTAGCATGTGTACCAAGTTTGAGGGCATTTTGACAAGTTTGCTAATGTAAAGTTGTTCAAACTTCAAAAAGGGGAGAAATGGTTTTGAGAGAGTTTCATGTGGTTACATTATTCTCCATGACATGACACTTGGCAAGATCATCAAACATGTCATATGTGACATGCTACAATTTTCTTGGAATTTTTAGAGAATATTTCCTTTGTAAATATTTCAAAACCTTGAAATATCCAGAAAGGGTTTTTGAGAGATTTGACCAATATTTTAGACATGAAAATGTGTTGAAATTCTTATATATGGACAATATATGTCCACTGAGTTTCCCTAGGTTATCCCAAATATTTTTAAAGCATTAAAATTATATTTAAGCTGTTAAAGACCATTTCTGGCCTAAAGAAAAGCCTTTAAATAAAATAGGAAAATAACTTCTAAAATTATATTTTTGTGGTTTTTGGGAGTCCTATACCTAATAGGAGTGAAACATACTCTTTGAAAGATTTTTCATACCCCAAATCAAGTACTTGTAGTGCAAACCACAGCTTAGGGGTTTTTGGAAAATACTTTTTGGCCAAATTATTTTGTAAGATAATTCTATACTTTACTATACACATGGCATGATCATTGGGGCAAAAGTTTGGATTAAGGAGGAGTATAAGAGTTGGAGGATTTATTAGATTTTTAGAGCACTTGCATCCAACACACAAATATCAAATCAAGCAAGGACCAAAACACTCAAAAGTTTTTGTTAAACCACATTTTATCATGATTTACCACCTTAAGTGTTGTTCTATGAAAATCAGGGTGTGACAGACCTATCCCCCTTAAAAGAATCTCGTCCCCAAGATTCCCAGACTAGGTGCGGAAAGGAATACGAAACTTAAATCTGGGGTAGTCTTCATGTCCTCATACTGTTTCTGCTTCCGTGTGGTGCTTCACTGATCCTTGAAGTAATTGATGACGTGGCTTTGTGTACGACGTCAAGCTTGATCCAGGTTACTAATGGTCTCTCAGATAGGTCAGGTCGGGCTAGAGGTCGACGGCTCGGTGATCGATGTCCTTGTAGAGATCGGGCTAGTTAGGAAGTTGAAAACACTTTTGGAGTTGTGTCTTGATGACCCGCAAGTATACGGGATAGTTGTAGCCTCTTTCGATAAGTAAGAGTGTCGAACCCAACGAGGAGCTAAAGGTAGAACAAATACTCTCTCAAGTCCTATCGGCCACTGATTCGACTCTACGCACGCTTGACGTTCACTTTACCTAGAACAAGTACGAAACTAGAAGTAATTTGTATGTGTTGTTGGATAGGTTTGCAAGATAATAAAGAATGCGTAAATATAAACTAGGGTCTGTTTAGATAAAGATGCAATAAATTAAATAAAGCGAGTGTGGAAAAGTGGTGGTAGGAGTTGTGAAAGTGTCCCTAAGCAATTGACTACGTTACTAGACCGATAGCAAGTTTTATGTGGGAGAGGCATAAGCTAACATACTTTCTCTTCTTGGATCATATGCACTTATAATTGGAACTCTAGCAAGCATCCGCAACTATTAAAGATTCATCAACGTAAAACCCAACCATAGCATTAAAGCATCAAGTCCCCTTTATCCCGTAAGCAACAATCCCCTTACTCGGGTTTATGCTTCTGTCACTCAAGCAACCCACCATAAAAGAATCATGAACGTATTGCAACACCCTACAGCAGGAATCCCTCACGCTTGCGCGACACGGAGGGCACAATAGGACAGCAACATAACCACAAGCAAATTAAACCAATCATAGCAATTCATCAATCACCGCTAGGACAACAAAAATCTACTCAAACATCATTGGATGGCAACACATCACCAGATAATAATATCAAGCATAAAGCACCACTTCAAGTAGAGGGTACAGCAGGTTGTGGGAGAGTGGACCGCTAAATATAGAAGGGGGAAAGTGATGGAGATGTTGGTGAAGATGATGGAGGTGTTGGTGAAGATCGCGGTGATGATGATGGCCCCCAGCGGCGTTCCGGCGCCACCGAAAACAAGGGGGAGAGAGCCCCCCTTCTTCTTCTTCTTCTTCTTCTTCCTTGACCTTCTCCCTAGATGGGAGAAGGGTTTCCCCTCTGTTCCTTGGCTCCCATGGCTTGGGAGGGGCGAGAGCGCCTCCGAGATTGGATCTATCTCTCTGTTTCTGCGTTCTGAGATTCTGCCCTTTCACCCTTTCTTTTATATTCGGAGATCCGTAACTCCGATTGGGGTGAATCTTTCGCTCAAATTTTTATCATAAAATTAGCTTTCTTGCAGCAAAAGAAGAGCGTCAACCGCCTTATGGGTGGCCCACGAGAGTGCCAGGCACGCCCAGGGGGGTGGGCGCGCCCCCCTGTCTCGTGGCCACCTCGGACACTGTTTCGCGTTGGTTCTTCCTCCGGAAAATCCCAAATATTCCAGAATAATTCTCCATCCGTTTTTATCCCGTTTGGATTCCGTTTGATATTGGGTTTATGCAAAACATAAAACATGCAACAAACAGGAACTGGAACTGGGCACTGGATCAATATGTTAGTCCCAAAAATAGTATAAAAAGTTGCCAAAAGTATATGGAAGTTGAAGAATATTGGCATGGAACAATAAAAAATTGTAGATACGACGGAGACGTATCAGCATCCCCAAGCTTAATTCCTGCTCGTCCTAGAGTAGGTAAATGATAAAAAGATAATATTTGATGTGGAATGCTACCTAGCATATCTTGATCATATGTCTAATCATGGCATGAATATTAAGATACGAGTGATTCAAAGCAATAGTCTATCAATTGACATAAGACAATAATACTTCAAGCATACCAACCAAGCAATTATGTCTTATCAAAATAACATAACCAAAGAAAGCTCATCCCTAAAAAATCATATAGTCTGGCTATGCTCCATCTTCATCACACAAAGCATTCAAATCATGCACAACCCCAATGATGAGCCGAGCAATTGGTTCATACTTTTTAACGCGCTTCAGCTTTTTCAACCCTTACGCAATACATGAGTGCAAGCTGTGGATATAGCACTATGGTGGTATATGGTGGTGGTTGTGAGGACAAAAAGGGAGAAGATAGTCTCACATCAACTAGGCGTATCGACGGGCTATGGAGATGCCCATCAATAGATATCAATGTGAGTAAGTAGGAATTGCCATGCAATGGATGCACTAGAGTTATAAGTGTATGAAAGCTCAAACTGAAAACTAAGTGGGTGTGCATCCAACTTGCTTGCTCATGAAGACCTTGGGCATTTGAGGAAGTGTGACGCCCCAAGACTGACGCTCCAGATGCCTTCCATGTTCTTCATTGTCGTCGTGTGTTTTATTTGTTTGTTGCATTGTTCATCGCATCATCCGCATTGCATCTGCATGTTTTCATAAAACTTGCATTTGTTCTTAGTTGCCGCGTTTCCCGCTTACCTTAGTTGACCGATCCGAGTCCAACCGGGTTTTCGACTCCCTCTTGTCTGACCACCTAACCTCTCTGCACAACCACTCACACCCCTCGTGCGCGTCTGAAAGCTGCTCCAATCCCGAACCGGGCTGTCATGACCGATCAGTCCGGATCACCCCCTAACATCTATAAAACATCTTTGTTTTCTTATTTGGGTTTCCCTACCTATTTATTCACATCCGTCGGATTTCGATCGGATGATCTAAACTCCTCTCTTTCCTATATAATCAGTCTACTCTAACCCTAGAAACTAGGGATCCTGTCCCATCAATCCCCCTATTCCCGAGCCGCCGCCACCCACCTCCATTTCTTCCTCGGGATCTCCTCATTCCCCCCGATCCAATCCACCAGCCTCTGCCTCTGCTTCGATCCACCAAGCTACGCCAGCTCTAGCCTCCCGTCCCGTGCGCCGAGGCCCTGCAGAAGGAGCTCGACCTCACCTGCCCATGAAGCCACCGCCTTCGACGGACCTCGCCGGAGTCCCGCGCTACTCCACCTCGTCTCCAGCTTCTCGATCATGCTGGGCCGGCGGGATGCTGAGGTCATGTCGTCGTTCCTCTGCACCTTCTCTTTCCTTTTTCCCATCACGCTGCTCCTCCCTGACCATCCCCCGCGTCTTGTTCCTTTTGCTCACAGTGAACCAGCGCCACCGCAGAAGCTCGAGTCCACTGCCATCGTTGCCTCCAGCCCCGCCTCTGTTCCGGCTGGATCTGGACGGGAGCATGCTCCGCTGCCCGTTCTCGGCCTTCCCCGCGTCCAGCTCCCGATAGCCGCTGACTTCCTCTACAGCTGCACGCTATTCCCGCACCAACGTCGTCCCCACCTGCCTGTGCCCAAGTCTCCGCCGCCAAGTTCCTTGGTCGCGCGCCAAGTTCCGGGTCGCCTCCGCCTGGATCAGCTCCTCCTCACCTTATCCTCGTCGCCAGGAGCCGTGACATGGCCGCCCCGCCATCTTCAGTGTCGCGCCGCCGTTCCCTGCATCCGCTCCGCCTGCAGCCACGTCGCCTGTCCACGTCCTCTACTTCGAGCAACAGAATGAAGCCGCCCGTGCCCATTGACCTTGCTGGTCGTGCGTAGGGCCTCCAAGGCCTAGCCTGCGTCCAGCCGCTTCTTCGCTTCCAGCCCGAGAGCCCGATGTGAGCAGCTCCCCCACGCCCTGGGCATGATCTCAGATTCGGCCTAGCTCATGTTTTTTCTTTCTACGAATTTGTCCAATTATCCAGTGATATACAAAATAACCATGCATCATATGTAAAAACTTTATACACGTAAAATTCTTAGAATTACATCTAGTTTCATAATATGCTACTCTCATCCATGTTTAAAATGTTTAACTTGCTGTTTGCATTAATTTGCTTAAATGCCATGCTAAAATGCTTTATTTCATAACTAATTAACCGTAGCTCCAATTTTATTAAACTTTATATGTAAATGGGGTGGAAAAATGCATAGATTAACTTGGTGCACTTTGTTTTATTGTTTAACAACATTAATATATGGTTTAGGGCAGAACAGTACCAAACTCAAATTATGCACATGGGGATTTTCCGGAATTGTTGTTTGTTGTTCTGGCCTCATTTAAACTTGCCAAAATAGTTAGTTTACTTATGCTTCACCCTTTGCCATGTTTAAAAACATTTACTATTGTTGTGTTCCTAAACGAGAGAGAACTAAATAATTGATGTGGTGTTTCGTCAATATGCAACTCGTTGCCTATTGAGCTCCACTTAACTTGTAGTATCGTTTGTTGCACTTTGCCATGACATGCCTCATTAAACCGGACATGCATCATACTTGATTGTGCATCATGCCATGATTATGCTTGTGT
Source organism: Aegilops speltoides (assembly GCA_021437245.1). Classification (NCBI taxonomy): domain Eukaryota; kingdom Viridiplantae; phylum Streptophyta; class Magnoliopsida; order Poales; family Poaceae; genus Aegilops; species Aegilops speltoides. The sequence continues at coordinate 199,741,960 of CM038144.1, read as the reverse complement.
GTTTACCATGTTGTTTGCTTCTTTCTGTTTTGCTTCTCTCGTTAGCTTCGGTTTCGTTCCGGAGTTGTGAGGATTCGTTCGACTACGTCCGTTTGTCTTCTTCATGGACTCGTTCTTCTTCCTTGCGCGATTTCAGGCAAGATGACCATTACCCTCGATATCACTTATATCTTTGCTTGCAAGTTGCTTTGTTCTATCGCTTCCTGTGCTACCTATCACTTGTTTACCATGCCTCCCATATTGCCTTGTCAGCCTCTAACTTTTTCACCCTTCCTAGCAAACCGTTGGTTGGCTATATTACCGCTTTTGCTCAGCCCCTCTTATAGCATTGCTAGTTGCAGGTGAAGTTGAAGATTGCTCCATGTTGGAACGTGATGATTTTGGGATATCATAATATCTCTTATTTAATTAATGCATCTATATACTTTGTAAAGGGTGGAAGGCTCGGCCTTATGCCTGGTGTTTTGTTCCACTCATGCCGCCCTAGTTTCCATCATACCAGTGTTATGTTCCTTGATTTTGTGTTCCTTACGCGGTTGGGTGATTTATGGGACCCCCTTGACAGTTCACTTTGAATAAAACTCCTCCAGCAAGGCCCAACATTGGTTTTAACATTTGCCACCTATGCCTTTTTCCCTTGGGTTCTGCAGACTCAAGGGTCATCTTTATTTACCCCCCCCCCGGGCCAGTGCTCCTCTAAGTGCTGGTCCAAACTAGAGCCCTTTGCAGCGCCCCCTCAGGGAAACTTGAGGTCTGGTTTTAGTTGTACGGATTGCTCATCCGTTGTGCCCTGAGAACGAGATATGTGCAGCTCCTATCAGGATTTGTCGGCACAGTCGGGTGGTCTTGCTGGTCTTGTTTTACCATTGTCGAAATGTCTTGTAAACCAGGATTCCGAGACTGATCGGGTCTTCCTGGGAGAAGGAATATCCTTTGTTGACCGTGAGAGCTTGTGATGGGCTAATTTGGGACACCCATGCAGGGTATAAACTTTCGAGAGCCGTGCCCGCGGTTATGTGGCAGATGGGAATTTGTTAATATCTGGTTATAGAGAACTTGACACTTGACTTAATTAAAACGCATCAACCGAGTGTGTAGCCGTGATGGTCTCTTTTCGGCGTAGTCCGGGAAGTGAACACGGTCTTTGTGTTATGATTGTGCGTAAGCAGCTTCAGGATCACTTTCTAGCTTCTCGACCGTTCCGTTGATTCTCTTCTCGCTCTTACTTGCGTATGTTAGCCACCATATTTGCTTAGTGCTTGCTGCAACTCCACTTCATTACCACTTCCTACCCATAAGCTTAAATAGTCTTGATCACGCGGGTTTTGAGATTGCTGAGTCCTCGTGACTCACCAGATACTATCACAACAGTCGCAGGTGCCGATGATACCAGTGCAGATGATGCAACCGAGCTCAGATGGGAGCTCAACCAAGATCTTAGTCGTTGCTATGTTTTGTTTCATGTTGATCAGTAGTGGATCCCAGTTGGGACGATCGGGGATCTAGCAGTTGGGTTATCTTCTTTTCTTTTGGCTTCGTCCGTAGTCGGACTATGTGTGTACTCTGAATGATGTATGTTTAATAGATGTATTGTGTGAAGTGGCGATTGTAAGCCAACTCTTTATCCCATTCTTGTTCATTACATGGGATTGTGTGAAGATGACCCTTCTTGCGACTAAACCATCATGCGGTTATGCCTCCAAGTCGTGCCTCGACACGTGGGAGATATAGCCGCATCGCGGGTGTTACAAGTTGGTAATCAAAGCCATCCCCGACTTAGGAGCCCCCTGCTTGATCGAATCGCTGACGTTGTTGAGTCTAGAACAAAAATGTTTTGAGTCTTAGGATTATATATATCGGAGAGTAGGATTCTATTTACCCCTCAGCCCCTTCGTCGCTCTGGTGAGGTCTCTCGACGTAGATGTTTTGACTTTCCTCTCCTCAAATTTCACTTAAAATTTTTTTAGGATCACGCGGGTATCTTGGGATCGTTCCGATATTCTTATGACGAGAACATTGTTCTTCGTGCCTCGTGACATTTAGTGGTTGTGGTAGTGTCCCAGGGAGTTGAGCTCCGAGGTGTTGTCGTCAAAATTTTATCGTTGCAGTTCTGGAATACCTGAGTTTCGCCGACATCGAAAATCTCTTTTATGCAGCTAGTGGTAAGATAACCTCAATGCCACCCAGTATTGGAGAGTTCAGGAGTATTGCCATAGCTTGTATAACGAATGCTTTTCGAAGGTTGAGGTACACAATTTTCGAAGGTTTCTTGGTTATGTGTTGACGGATGGATACAGCTTGGATGTAGGGATTGTTAGTTTTGGGTGAGATATATTTTGCTTCCCCTATATCGCCAACACCAGATTGCATAACCAGAAAGTTTCGGGAGTTTTATAGGTGGGAATTCAAGTAGCTCTAGTTTTTTTTTCTTTCCTACAGATGCATGCTATGAGATTGGGGTTCGACGTCTAGTGGTCCGCCTATCCACGGTCGTTTTTAAAGTGGTCTCGTTTTGTCTTAAAGAGCCCTTGGCTATGCTGGTTCGGGGACACTTCGTTTGTCATGTGCACTGCCTTGTACATGATGGTGTTGTACAATCGAGCCCGTGTGGGCCCCACCACGAAAACTTCGGACGAAATCTCTATCATATGTTTGTTTCTGGCTTATTCTGCAAGCCAAATCCTTTGTTTTGTTTTATTTGTGGTTTTCGAATTGCTTCAAGTCAAATGTTGAATCCATACCTTTCTCTCATATTGCTATGTGAATGCTAATCCTTCTTGATCATCGAGGTCGTCATGTTAATTCTTTTCCAATCGGCGTGCTTCTTTTCAAGTGGATCCGATCATTTCAACATTCGCGAGATCAATTCTAAGTTTTCTCAACGGTATCCATTCCATCTGCCCAAGTTGCCTTTGTTTTCCCGCCCTCCCACCCTTTTTTCTTCAAGGACTCAGATTTCTCAATCATGTATCCTTTTATTTGTGAGAAGTCTCTTCATTCTTTTCTTTCAATGTTCTTATCCGGTGATTTCCCATGAAGATACTAATGGAGCTTCAAGTTTATCATTCTTCGCTCTCTTTTCTTCTCCGGTGGATTCAATTCAAGCTTTGTCGATCATATCCTTTCCTCGTTTCAAATGCTTTCCCATGTCGGTGCACCCCTGAATAGTTCACCTCTCGCTATTCATTTGTTCCGGAGTGCTGAAGATATCTCACAAGACTTGTGTTTCCATTCTCAATCCGTTCAAGATATTTCGAGGTTGTTATCTCATTCAAGCCATTTAATTCTACCGGTGCAATCTCTATTTAAAGCAATCCTTCAGCGATGTTTCTTTCGAGTGGGCCCTAACCCACAGGTATTTTCCCAGGATCTTACCTGACTCTTCTAATTTATCCGGAGCGATTCACAAAGTCTTTTAAAGCCTGATCTAAGAATAAATTATCATCAGTCAAATGTCTTTCTCCAAGATCTTTCAAATTCTTTCGTCGTTGGTTCAACCTTTCTAATTTTCATTCTGGAGTGTCTCAACAATTCATGGTGGTGTTTATCATCGTCATTCTCGGATTTTGAAGACCGAAGAAGAGTTCCTCTTCAATCCTTACCCGTTCTTCCAGAGATTCATGGTTCTAACTTTATGCAATCCTCTCATAATTGTTTTTGATTGTGACAATTCTTTTCTTACCATCCGAAGCATTTCATGAGTTGTTTCTATTTCTTTCCTCCGAAGGCCATCATGTCATAATTCTTCATTCTCATCATGTAGCTATCGTTCTCCAAATCTTACCGGTGCATCGTTCAAATTTCCTCTACTCAGTTCATCATCTCTTTGTTCTCAGGTATCTAAATCCCCTCAAGTATCTTCATTCCTTTTCCAATTCTTCCCGGCGAATTGTGCCTTTGCTACGTTCATTTTCAATTCTTATGGTGGTTCGTCCAACATTCCTCTTCCGTTGTTGTCATACCAATTCATTCGCTCTTTCCAAATCCTACTGGTGGTTTGTGGAAGACCTTCCGAAGTTGCGCTATTTCTCTCTTCAATCTTTTCAAGAATAATAAGTAGTATGCCAAATCCGTTGCTTGTCATCAATTTATATTGGTGAAGGATACGCATAACATGATTCTTGTTCTTGTTTCATGCAAGTGGTTTGTTCCTTCTTCCGGAGTTCGTAGTGATATCAATTTCTCAGTTATATGTGTTTCTTCTTTTCTTTTCTGAAGTTCCATGTTTTCCGCATTATCTCGTCCTTTTACTACCAGAGTTCTTCATGGAGGCTCTACATGGTGGTTCATCAAGGATTCTTTTCATTCCTCAATTGTTCTTCAAGTTTTCTCTCGAAGTTATGACCCGCCGAGCTATACTAAAAAATAAACTTGGTGCTCAACACATGTTTTTTTCTGAGGAGTTCAAGTATTCTTCATCTTGCATTCCATAGTGCAATTCTCCTACCTTATCTTTTGAGATGGTGTTATATCATTCTTGACAGTTTCCTTCATGTTTCATGATTGCCAAGTTGTCAGGAATGAGATATTTAAACCCATCATTTTCTTCCTTGTAGGTATCTGGGTATAGATTTCACATAAAGCTTTCCATAAGCAATGTTGCTATTGTGGTGCTTATCAATGATCCAAGTTTTCTCCTATCCTCTCGGCGAAAGCAGTTTTCATCTCTTTGTTTATCTCAACAAGCAATTTTTTGCGTTAGTGGCCAGTTGTCACCTCATAATTTTGAGATGTTTTGCATAAGCCCACTACAAGCTTGTTCATTTCATTGTTGGTTTTCCAACAACTCTGTTATAACCTTCTTTGAAGGGTGCTTTCCATGTTCTTTGGTGACAGAAGTTGACATTTTCTTCTCCATTCTGTTATTCCAATGATCTATTGTCTATTCTTTCTTCCGGAGGCATTGTGATGTTGCTCTCTTCACTCCTCTTCTCGTATTGAGGATCGTGTTCTTTTCGTGCTTATCCATTTAACCGAAGTGTTGTGTTCTCACTCAAGTTCTTTCATCTTATCAAGTTTTGCCTCTCTTTTCAACCTGAGTGCTGTCTGAAATCCTTCTTACCCATTGTGCCATTCTTTCAATAGTTCCGAAGGCAGTGTGTTGTTGATTTCATCAAGTATCATCCCTTCTTCTCAAGTTCATGCTCTATTCCTTCCATGTTCAACCGGAGTGCTGCCCGAATTCTTCCTCTCTCATCTTGTTTTAACCAGAGTGGTTTCAAATTCTATCTTGTCCATTAAACTCTTGATTCATGTCTTTGCAACCTTCAAGTTCTCGTAATGTTCCTTGTTCCTCTTTTCTAACGGATTGTTGGCAATCTCGTTCATCTCTATTGTACTCTTTTTTTAAAATTTCTCAACCTCTTAAGGTTCGTGGTTTCACTCATTCGTTAAAGAAGCAACTTAGTTTTACCTCTTCTCTTCCTCTTCCGTTTCTCTCTGGTGCCATCCTAGATCTTGGGACGAGATCCTCTTGTAGTGGTGGAGGGTTGTGATGCCCCGAGACCGACGCCCCAGATGCCTTCCATGTTCTTTGTTGTCGCCGTGTGTTTTATTTGTTTGTTGCATTCTTCATCGCATCAACCGCATTGCATCTGCATGTTTTCATAAAACTTGCATTTGTTCATAGTTGCCGCGTTTCCCGCTTACCTTCGTTGACCGATCCGGGTCCAACCAGGTTTTCGACTCCCTCTTGTCTGACCACCTAACCTCTCTGCACAACCACTCACACCCCTCGCGCGTCTCCGAAAGCTGCTCCAATCCCGAATCGGGCTGCCGTGACCGATGAGTCTGGATCATCCCCTAACATCTATAAAACATCTTCGTTTTCTTATTTGGGTTTCCCTACCTATTTATTCTCATCCATCGGATTTCGATCGAATGATCTAAACTCCTCTATTTCGTATATAACCAGTCTACTCTAACCCTAGAAACTAGGCATCCTATCCCATCCATCCACCTATTCCCGAGACGCCGCCACCCACCTCCCTTTCCTCCTCGGGATCTCCTCATTCCCCCCGATCAAATCCACCAGCCTCTGCCTCTGCCTCGATCCACCAAGCTGCACCAGCTCCAGCCTCCCGTCCCCTGCGCCGAGGCCCAGCAGAAGGAGCTCGAGCTCACCTGCCCTGAAGCCACCGCCTTCGACCGACCTCGCCGGAGACCCGCGCTGCTCCACCTCGTCTCCAGCTTATGAATCATGTCGGGCCGGCGAGATGCTGAGGTCACGTCGTCGTTCCTCTGTGCCTTCTCTTTCCTTTTTCCATCACGCAGCTCCTCCCTGACCATCCCCCTCGTCTTGTTCCTTTTTCTCACAGTGAACCAGCGCCACCGCTGAAGCTCGAGTCCACGGCCGTCGTTGCCTCCAGCCCTGCCTCGGTTCCGGCTGGATCCGGACGGGAGCATGCTCCGCTGCCCGTTCTTGGCTTTCACCGCGTCCAGCTCGCGCCAGCCGCCGACTTCCTCTGCAGTCGCTCGCTGTTCCCGCACCAACATCGTCCCCACCTGCCTGCGCCCAAGTCTCTGCCGCCAAGTTCCTTGCTCGCGCGCCAAGTTCCGGGTCGCCTCCGCCTGGATCCGCTCCTCCTCACAATATCCTCGTCGTCGGGAGCCGCGCCATGGCCGCCCCGCCATCTTCAGTGTCGCGCCGCCGTTCCCTGCATCCGCTCCGCCTGCAGCCCCGTTGCCTGTCCATGTCCTCTGCTTCGAGCGATAGAACGAAGCCGCCCGTGCCCGTTGACCTCGCTGGTCGAGTGTAGGGCCTCCAAGGCCTAGCCTGCGTCCAGCCGCTTCTTCACTTCCGGCCCGAGAGCCCGATGTGAGCAGCTCCCCCATGCCCTGGGCCAGATCTCAGATTCGGCCCAGCTCCTATTTTTTTCCTTCTGTGAATTTGTCCAATTATCCAGTGATTTACAGATTTGCACAAAACCACTCATACTTCATGCATTTAATAACTAAATAACGATGCACCATATGTAAAAAAATTATACACGTAAAATGCTTAGAATTACATCTAGTTTTATAATATGCTACTCTCATCCATGTTTAAAATGTTTAACTTGCTGTTTGCATTAATTTGCTTAAATGCCATGCTAAAATGCTTTATTTCATAACTAATTAACCGTAGCTCCAATTTTAATAAACTTTATATGTAAATGGGGTGGAAAAATGCAGAGATTAACTTGGTGCACTTTGTTTTATTGTTTAACAACATTAAATTATGGTTTAGGGCAGAACAGTACCAAACTCAAATTATGCACATGGGGATTTTCCGGAATTGTTCTTTGTTGTTCCGGCCTCATTTAAACTTGCCTAAATAGTTAGTTTACTTATGCTTCACCCTTTGCCATGTTTAAAAACATTTAATATTGTTGTGTTCCTAAACGAGAGAGAACAAAATAATTGATGTGGTATTTCGTCAATATATATTGAGCTCCACTTAACTTGTAATATCGTTTGTTGCACTTTGCCATGCCATGCCTCATTAAACCGGGCATGCATCATACTTGATTGTGCATCATGCCATGATTATGCTTGTGTGTTTACCATGTTGTTTGCTTCTTTCCGGTTTGCTTCTCTTGTTAGCTTCGGTTTCATTCCAGAGTTGCGAGGATTCGTTCGACTACGTCTGTTTGTCTTCTTCATGGACTCGTTCTTCTTCCTTGCGAGATTTCAGGCAAGATGACCATTACCCTAGATATCACTTCTATCTTTGCTGGCTAGTTGCTTCGTTTTATCGTTTGCTGCGCTACCTATCACTTGTTTACCATGCCTCCCATATTGCCATGTCAGCCTCTAACTTTTTCACCCTTCCTAGCAAACCGTTGTTTGGATATGTTACTGCTTTTGCTCAGCCCCTCTTATAGCGTTGCTAGTTGCAGGTGAAGTTGAAGATTGCTCCATGTTGGAACGTTATGATTCTGGGATATCACAATATCTCTTATTTAATTAATGCATCTATGTACTTGGTAAAGGGTGGAAGGCTCGGCCTTATGCTTGGTGTTTTGTTCCACTCTTGCCGCCCTAGTTTCCATCATACCGGTGTTATGTTCCTTGATTTTGCATTCCTTACGCGGTTGGGTGATTTATGGGACCCCCTTGATAGTTCGCTTTGAATAAAACTCCTCCAGCAAGGCCCAACATTGGTTTTAACATTTGCCACCTAAGCCTTTTTCCCTTGGGTTCTGCAGACTCAAGGGTCATCTTTATTTACCCCACCGCCCCCGGGCCAGTGCTCCTCTGAGTGCTGGTCCAAACTAGAGCCCTTTGCAGTGCCCCCTCAGGGAAAATTGAGGTCTGGTTTTAGTTGTACGGATTGCTCTACCGTTGTGCCCTGAGAACGAGATATGTGCAGCTCCTATCAGGATTTGTCGGCACAGTCGGGTGGTCTTTCTGGTCTTGTTTTACCATTGTCTAAATGTCTTGTAAACCGGGATTCCGAGACTGATCGGGTCTTCCTGGGAGAAGGAATATCCTTCGTTGACCGTGAGAGCTTGTGATCGGCTAAGTTGGGACACCCCTGCAGGGTATAAACTTTCGAGAGACGTGCCCGCGGTTATGTGGCAGATGGGAATTTGTTAATATCCGGTTATAGAGAACTTGACACTTGACTTAATTAAAACGCATCAATCGCGTGGGTAGCCGTGATGGTCTCTTTTCGGCGGAGTCCGGGAAGTAAACACGGTCTTTGTGTTATGATTGTGCGTAAGCAGTTTCAGGATCACTTCTTGATCACTTTCTAGCTTCTCGACAATTCTGTTGCTTCTCTTCTCGCTCTTACTTGCGTATGTTAGCCACCATATTTTGTTAGTGCTTGCTGCAACTCCACTTCATTACCACTTCCTACCCATAAGCTTAAATAGTGTTCTTGCGGGTTTTGAGATTGCTGATTCCTCGTGACTCACCAGATACTATCACAATGGTTGCAGGTGTCGATGATACCAGTGCAGATGATGCAACCGAGCTCAGATGGGAGCACAACGAAGATCTTAGTTGTTGCTATGTTTCGTTTCATGTTGATCAGTAGTGGAGCCTAGTTGGGACGATCGGGGATCTAGCAGTTGGGTTATCTTCTTTTCTTTTGGCTTCGTTCGTAGTCGGACTATGTGTGTACTCTGAATGATGTATGTTTAATAGATGTATTGTGTGAAGTGGTGACTGTAAGCAAGTCTTTATCCCATTCTTGTTCATTAGATGGGATTGTGTGAAGATGACCCTTCTTACGACTAAGCCATCATGCGGTTATGCCTCCAAGTCGTGCCTCGACACGTGGGAGATATAGCCGCATTGTGGGTGTTACAGGAAGCCTATCATTGGAATATACAAACCAAGTTCTATAATGAAAAATCCCCCCTAGTATATGAAAGTGAAAGCATAGCAGACTCTCTCTATGAAGAACATGGTGCTACTTTGGAGCACAAGTGTGCTAAAAGGATAGTAACATTTCCCCTTCTCTCTTTTTCTCTCATTTTATTATTTTATTATTATTATTATTATTTTTATTTTTTTTGGTGGGCTTCTTTGGCCTCTTTTTTTTATTTGGGCTCCTTTGGCATCTTTTATTTTTCATAAAGTCCGGAGTCTCATCCCGACTTGTGGGGGAATCGTAGTATCCATCATCCTTTCCTCACTGGGGAAATGCTCTAATAATGATGATCATCACACTTTTATTTACTTACAACTCAATATTACAACTCGATACTAGAACAAAGACATGACTCTATATGAATGCCTTCGGCAGTGTACCGGGATGTGCAATTATCTAGCGTAGCAATGACATCAAAAACGGACAAGCCATGAAAACATCATGCTAGCTATCTGACGATCATGCAAAGCAATATGACAATGAATGCTCAAGTCATGTATATGATGATGATGGAAGTTGCATGGCAATATATCTCGGAATGGCTATGGAAATGCCATGATAGGTAGGTATGGTGGCTGTTTTGTGGAAGGTAAATAATGGTTTCATGATACCGGCGAAAGTTGCGCGGCACAATAGAGGCTAACAAAGTGGAAGGGAGAGTGTGCGTATATCCATGGACTCACATTAGCCATAAAGAACTCATATACTTATTGCAAAAGTCTAGCCCCCAAAGCAAAGTAGTACTATGCATGCCCCTAGAGGGATAGATTGGTAGGAAAAGACCATCGCTCGTCCCCGACTACCACTCATAAGGAAGACGATCAAAGAACACCTCACACTAGTGCAGAACCGGGCTCTAGTGCCGGTTCGTAACGGCCTTTAGTGCCGGTTTGCAAACCGGCACTAAAAAGTAGGGACTAAAGGCGCCCCCTTTAGTACCGGTTCGTCACGAACCGGCGCTAAAGTGCCACCACGTGGCACGAGCCAGGCCCGGGGTGCGCGTAGGGCATTAGTACTGGTTGGTAACACCAACCGGTACTAAATATTTGGGGGGGGGGTTGATTTATTTTCCATTGAATTTTTTTTGTTTGTTGGTATTTCACGATACTACAAATTGTCCACGTTATGCATATATATAAATAGATTTTCTCGTACGTAGAACTGCATATATATATCATCGAATGTCTCACAAACCAACACCATTAATTATTCACACATACACATGTATGTACATATACAATTTCTCCTACATATGTTGCCTTTGGTGCCTCCGGAGCACGATGACAAGTGGTTCATGGGGGCGGTAGCGGGTAATAGTATTCTCCATTGGGATCTATGACCTGGTCGAGCAAAAATCCGGCTATTTCCTCTTGAAGTGCTAGTATGCTGTCCGATGGTAGTAGCTTATCCCGCACCGATCTGAACTGTTAAGAAGGAGATCAATATGCATGTGTGTTAGTTGTGTGACTAGATATCGATAATGGTGTGAATAGTGTTCTGACAAACGTACCCAGTCCTGTCTATCAGATCTGCTCCTTTCGCACCTCATCATGCAAATGTTCTCGCAAACGTAGAATGCACACAGATTATTCCCCGGTGCCTACTTCAGGGCCTTTACGAGAATGGAATTGAATCAGATAATGATTTATCAAGCATGATAATTAATTAATGATATTAAAACAAGAATTAATGAGATGGTAGCTAGCTAGTACTACTTAATTACTTACCTTGGGTCGATGCCAAAACAACTTTTTTGGCCACTTGCCTGGAGTCACCTTGATGAACTTTGCCCATGCCCTACCCGCCGGCAAAGAAAATTAATAAAGGGGTTATTAAGTAGTTCATATCAGGAAATGACGAACTAATAATTAATAGGCTGAGATATAGTTAATCATGATTGAAATTACCTGTTGACTATCCCATTCACGATGGTGTAGTCTTTATCTTCTTTAGTTAGTGAGTCCAGTAATTCAACTTTTCCTTCCTCAACTTTAATGTCTAACAAGACCCAGTGACAACTGCATACGCACACGTTTGCATGTCTTAATTATGCGGGCATGTGCATAAAATTAATCAACTACCGTAAACCGTATACACTTAATTATTAACATCTAGCTAGCTAGTAAGCAAAAACAGAATTTGTAGTAAAAGACAGTGACACTCATGTGAAGTTGTAAGGAAGTAGTATATGTTCATTGCTATTGAGGCGCTTCAAGAACTCTAGCATGCTTTCCTCTACAGCATCTTGACAACATTCAATCTGCCATATGTCCTCATTAATGGTATTTGGGTCAATGAACCCAACGCCATAGCGTCCAGCTTTTTTCATTTCATACATCTTCATCCTGCATATAATACCACCGAAAAAGAATATATTGAGGATAATTACATGTAATGATTGATCAAAATTATCACTACATAACTAGCTTGAGACTTAAATTACAGAAAGAAATCACTTACGCATAATAGCAACCGATTTATAGACTTGTCGAAAAGCGTCTTCATTGTATAACTGAAATAGTTCTGGATACTGAATGGCCAGAGCTTTCTCATGGTAATAATGCTCATTCTTGACATTCACCATGAGGGACTCTCCATTGGAAATCTTGGTAATGTTCATGTACCATTGATGCAATTGATACATTCTCGTTGGGAGGTCCTTGACCTTTTCTGGATGGACCAAAGGTTGGCCCCGGACATATTTCCATGCTATTTCCGATTCTCTAAGCATAGGCATGGGCTCGATTTCGAGGAGTTGTCCAACAGAGATATTGAGCATTTGAGCCTGCATTATATGATCCTCCATTATTACCACATCGCCATGCCGGGGAACGCTAACAGTTTGCCCACAATAATATTTGGCGCGCGTACTACTCCTCTCATGTGTTGTTGGCACAACAAGCGGGGGGATCGCTTGCACCGCCTGTTCTCCCAACTGGGGAACGGTTTTCCCGCATTTTTTGCCAGCTACTTGTTGGCTCGATCTTGAGCTCGCTTCCTTCTTTAGCCGTTCTCGATGTAGTTTCCTGATTTGGCGCTCATAGTCCGAGTCAACAGGCTTGGGAGCTGGTTCTCTAGCCATACGAATGAAGTGGTCAATTACTTTCTCAGGCACTTTCTCCTTTGGCGGCGGTGCCGATTTCGGTCCAAAATGGGCGTCCACTTGGGCTTGCACTATGGTTGTGTTTTGCTCCTTATTCATGTCGTAAGGCCTCTGAGGAAAATGAGCAAGGATTGGACCATATTTATATCGCTTGTCTCCGCCTGTACTGCCTGAACTACCTCGACTCGTACCGCTACGCACCAAAGCTGCGGCATGTCTCTTCTGCGACTGCTGAGACGGCGGAGACGGCTGACATGGAGTTGGACCAGGAGAAGTGGCCTGACGATGTGCCGGACTTGAAGCAGGAGGTGTGGCCTGACACGGTGCCAGACTTGAAACCGGAGAAGTGGCATGACGCTGTGCCGGACTTGAAACCGGAGGAGTCAGCTCACGCGTTCGGGGACTTGGAGGAGGTGGCGGACTTAGAGGAGGAGTCGTCTCACGCGTTCGTGGACTTGGAGGAGCGGGAGTTTGCTGAGTTGGTGGCGGACTTCGAGGAGGCGTCGGCAGACGACGCGGTGTCGGTGGACTTCGAAAGATGATGCAATCCTTTCTCCATAGGATGATACGATGTATGGCCTCTCCCAGTGTGCGCTCATCTTCACCTCCAGGAATGTCAAGCATTAGCCCTGAATATGGGTCCACCACTTCATCAACCATGACACGAGCATAGCCCTCTGGAATCGGGATGCAATGGTAGGTTGCTTCGGGGGTAACTAGAAAAGCAACGCCGTCCGCCACCTTCATGGATATGTTCTTCATTTTGGAGTGTAGCTCACAGTTAGTGTTCCCTATGATGTCATCCACAGGGTATGTATCCAACAGTGTGTCGCCCGGGGCAGAACCAACGCTGCTTCTCGGCATGGATGGGACGGTGGTATCCAATGCTGGACGATCATCCGCTTGCTGCTGCCAATGCTGAGACCCCCTTTCCTAGCTAAGTGAGTCGATCTGTTGTTGCTGCTGCTGGAATTTGAGTGCCAGGTCCGCATGCCTTGCTTCTAGGCCTTGAAGGCGTTCTGCGTCCTGCTTCCTCTGCTCCTCCTCCAGCTTCCTTTTCTCCTCCTCCTCCATCTTCCTTCTTGCACGGGTCCTGTAGTCCTCGTTCCATTCTGAAAAGCCCTCATACCAGGGAATAACGCCCTTGCCTCGTGTTCTTCCCGGGTGTTCAGGATTTCCCAGGGTGCGCGTAAGCTCGTCATTCTCTCTGTTGGGCGTGAACACCCCCCCCCTTCGTGCTTCTTCTATTGCGTCAATTATCTTTTGTTCGGCTCCTTTTAGATTTGCCTTCCGCAAAACTTTGCCTGTCTTCCGGTCCAACGCTCCCCCATGCGCATAGAACCAAGTTTTGCACCTGGGGGGCCAGTTCCAAGTAACCAGAGTGACCCCTGCATCCTCCATCTCTTACTCATACTTATCCGACTTAGGAAATCCCACCGCGTAGCCACCTAGACCCAGCCTATGGAACTGCATCTTTCTTGCGGCATTTGCCTTGTTTTTCATCGACCGTTCCTTAGATAATTCTGAATCGTTGAAGGTCACGAAATCGTCCAAGTGTTCTCTTTGCTTCTCCAGTGTTCCCTTGAAATCTAGAGTCTTCCTTTCATTAGCGAGGTAGTTGGCCCATACAGTTTTCTTGTGGGTATTGAATGCAATTGCCATCTTCTTAAGAGCAGCGGCCTTGACTTTCTCCACATCTGCTTAAGTGAAATGATCTGGTAGGGTGAAATGTTCCATTAGAGATTTCAAAAGGTCTTTTTGGCTCTG